>ML108214.1:0-82173 GCA_003697995.1 Taxidea taxus jeffersonii | reverse complement strand
TTTTTTTTTTTTTTCTTAAAAGACATTAGGTCTTTATCCTTCAATCGAATGCCTTCAATTTCTTAAAAAGTAAGATACTGGTAGCTATACTATGTCAACTTCTAGAAAACACATGGGAATTCCTCCTTTTTGATGGCTTTAAAATGAACTGTAAATTTTGCTACAGCATATATACTTAAAATAATTTAAGAAAGAGTTAAGAAAAATATATAACATATATTTGATAGCTGAAGGGACACCAAATAGTCTCTTATCATGACAAACAATTGAATAGCCAAGCTTTATCTCAAAATTAGAAAATGATTAAAGTACTTATAAAACAATACAATCAGAAATTTTAAGTGTGTCTTTATGTTACCAAGACCATACATCCTACCCTGAAAATAGTGAGTAACCTTTTTTTATGGGACAGCTGATAGTTGTGGCGGTATGAGCAAACACCTCTGTAAATTCTTACTGTAGCTTTCTATCAGCATTGTCCATTTTCCCAGAAATTTCAGTAATCGCTATTTGTAATCAGTTATTAATTAAGAACCTTGTAGTTCAGTTTAAAAGGTCAGTCATTTTAGTGTTTAAAAGTCACATATTTATGCATTCAGTTTCCAAGGAAATAAGAGCCCTTTGTGCCTTTCTAAATGTGTTCCTTACAAAGGAACAAGAAAAAGAGTTTTATTAATGCACAAGACTGAAAGAAATGTCAAGTATGCTAGAGTTCTGGTTTTGATTTTGGACTTCAGAGAAAGTTAAAGAAGCAGTGGAACAGAGCTCTTTAATTACAATCCAATGTCCTACAGAAGAATATTTGATATCTCTTCCAGTTGGCATTCTAGCCGGTGTGAGGAGAAAATCAACCACGATTAATACAACATAAAGTCACTCTACCTCATCAAGTTCATCAGGATTATACTGTGTATACATCACAAACCTCCCTGTTTTTGTTTAAGATCTTGTTAGACACATTATAAGATGGAAATGCTTTAAATCAGTACTTTTATTTTTACTACATAACCTAAGCCAGTGCAAGTTTGTGCTGAGGTTCCCAAACTCTCATGTCACTTTGGGAGGGTAACTCAATGATAGAATTTTTTTTTCCTCGGGAGGAGAGTAGACATCTCTGACAGAAAGAGGATGGCAGGCTGATGGCTGAGAACTTGGGTCTGGAGTTGCTGCCTGCATACTGGTTCTCCACTCAGCCCCCTCACCATGTGGGCTTGAGGAAAATGAGCTACCTCTTTCAGACTCAGTTTCTTCATCTATAAAGTGGGAATGAGACTAAGGTTGCTAGGAGCACTAAATGCAATACTGACCTTACAATATTTACAATAAGCAAGTACATAGCAGTCGGCTTTAAATGAACATTAATTATTTTTATTAGATCTAAAAAGGATTTATCAGAGCTCAGTGGCAATGAAATATTTTCCTTCACCCCTATTTTGCCCCTTTAAGACCCTTTAGTTTGTGTTTGTATTTCGAAATCTTCCCTTAATAAATACAAAATATGTATTTAAGAAACGAAAGAGGTGTTTGGGGATTTGTTTTTTAAAAACAAGTATATTATCTGTTTGCTCAGAATCATTCTCTAGATTATTTTATCTCAGAGATAAAATAACTCAACAACTCTTAACAAAGTGAGTGTAGAGGGAACAGGGAAAATACCAACATAATAAAGGCCATATATGACAAGTACACACATACTCAATGATGAAAAATTTAAAAGCTTTTACTCTAAAATCTGGAATAAGAAAAGGATGTCCACTTTCATCATTCTGTCCAACATAGTTGCGGAAGTCCTATCCACAGCAATCAGACAAGAAAAATAAAAGCCATCCAAATTGATAAGAACAAACAAATGGAAAGATATTCCATGCTCATGGACTAGAATTAAATCTGTCAACATATCCCAAACAATCTACAGATTTAACATAATCCCTCTCAAAATACCAATAGTATTTTTCACAGAACTAGGAGTAATCCTAAAATTTGTATGGAACCACAATAGCCAGAGCAATCTTAAGAAAGAACAAAGTTGGAGGTATCACAATCCCAGAGTTCAAGATATAGAACAAAGATACAGTAATCAAAGCAGTACGGTACTGGCACAAAAACAGACTTATACGTCAATGGAACAGGATAGAGAACCCAGAAATAAACCCATGCTCATATGGCCAATTAATCTATGACAAAGGAGGCAAGAATATACTATAGGAGAAAAAAATCTGTTCAATAAATGGTGGTGGGAAAGTTGGACACCCACATGCAAATGAATGAAACTGGATCACTTTCTTACACCATATACAAAATTAACTCAAAAGAGATTAAAAACCTAAATGTAAGAGACCTGAAACCACAAAGCTCCTAAAAAAAAAAAAAAACAATGTAGGTGTTGATCTTTTGGACATAGGTCTTAGCAACATTTTTCTGGATATGTTTCCTCAGGCAAAGGAAACAAACAAAATGAAAAGGCAACCCACTGAATGGGAGAAGATATTTGCAAATGATATATTTAGTAAGGCATTAACAACCAAAATATATAAAGAACTCATACAACTCAGCATTAAAAAACTGAATAATCTGATATTAAAATGGGCAGAGGACCCAAATAGACCTTTTTCCAAAGATACAGATGGCAAACAGACATGTAAAGGTGTTCAATATCACTAATCATCAGAAAAATACAATTCAAAACCAAAATGAGATATCACCCTAGACCTGTCAGAATGCCTAGAATCAAAGAAACAAGAAATAACAAGTACTGGCAAGGATATGGAGAAAAGGAAACCCTGTATAAATTGATGGAGACCAGGGGCGCCTGGGTGGCTCAGCGGGTTAAAGCCGCTGCCTACGGCTCAGGTCATGATCCCAGGTTGTGGGATCGAGCCCCGCATCGGGCTTTCTGCTCTGCGGATAGCCTGCTTCCTCCTCTCTCTCTCTGCCTACTTGTGATTTCTGTCTATCAAATAAATAAATAAAATCTTTAAAAAAAAATTGATGGAGACCAGTATGAAAGTCCTTCAAAAAATGAAAAGTGAAAACATCATATGATTCAGTAATTCCACTTCTGAGCATTTACCCAAAGAAAATGAAAACACTAATTTGAAAACATATGCACCCTATGTTTATTGCAGCATTACTTACATGGTCAAGACACGGAAGCGGCCCAAGTGTCCATCAGTAGATGAATGGATAAAGAAGATGTGGTATACATATACAACAGAATATTACTCAGCCATAAAAAGGAATGAGATATGGTCATTTATGATCACATGGATGGACCTAGAGGGTATAAGCTATGTGAAATAAGCCAGACAAAGAAAGACAAATACGATGATTTCACTTACATATGGAATCTAAAATAAAACAACACAAAACAGAGACAGACTCATAAATACAGAGAACTGGTGGTCCCCAGAGGGAAGGGGGTGGGAGGACAGGGAAAACAGGTGAAGAGGATAAAGAGGTACCAACTTAAAAAATAAGTAAAAATTAATAATAATTCAGACACTGAATAATAATTCAGAATTAATAATAATTCAGTACAATTTCAAGACATATATTAATATCCAGATATAGTCAACAACATAAGACGCACTCTTCTAGAAGATAGCTAAGTCATGGAGGTGGTGAAGTAAGGTCTGGACAATCCAGAACAAAGTAGAAGTTGGCAATTAACTGTATAATTTACATTGTACAGAGGAAATTTTTTACTTATTCAGGTCAAAAAGAGGATTGTTTTTGTCTTTAATTATCTAGTTTGGTTGTTGCCTCTACAAGAATTGTGCCAACACCTCTCTTTTCTTACTGAGAGTAGAAATGACCGAGGTCAAGCAAGAACCATTTTCCTCTTGGGGAGAAGAGACAGTGGTCCCAGCAACAGTCCCAAAGGCTGGTCAAACTCCTATCATCAGCCACAGCACAGCACAGCTGTGTGTATCAGCACAGTCAGGGGACAAGGAGTCATCTGTGCACACTTCCCACATCAGGTTGACCTTTCTCTGAAGGGAGAGCAGTGGCCATGTTCATGTTGAAGATGTTTGTAACAGTATGAGCCAATAACAGAGAATCCATGTCCTGCTCCAATCATAGGTCTGGGGAGTCTGGAGCCAGGAAAAGAAACAGGCTGGAAGCTTCATGTCCATATAGCACTTTCCCATCTGCCCTTACCACAACTCAGCTGAACACATCCTCCTGAGGCTGGTATAGTTATCTTACATTACCAAGGAAATGAAGCACTGAGAGGAAGATGGCATGTCCATCAAACATCAGCAATCTCTTAGGAGGCCACTCTGGAAGCTACTGCCCCCATCATTCCATGGGCAGAGTGTGAGGAAAATCACGGAGAGAGAGAGCACCGAGAAGCTGTGACACTGCTAGATTTCACCAAGATAGGGCTCTTGCAGCTTTTGCTTTTGTCGACACTGTCAAAGCAGGTAAGGTTACAAAACTTGGGTTTTCAAAGCCTCTGTTCAAAATGTTCCATTTGTTGTTTTTTTTAATTTTTTAAAACATTTTTATATAAACATATAATGTAACCCCACCACCCTCTCCCAACATTTGTTTTAAAAACGGTTCACTAGGGGCGCCTGGGTGGCTCAGGTCATGATCCCAGGGTCCAGGCATCGAGCCCCACATCAGGCTCTCTGCTCAGCAGGGAGCCTGCTTCCTCCTCTCTCTCTGCCTGCCTCTCTGCCTACTTGTGATCTCTCTGTCAAATAAATAAAAAAAATCTTAAAAAAAAACAAGAACGGTTCACTAGCAGCTTTCCCCCCTCCTAGCTGGAACCCATTAACGGTTGGTCACAAGGTCTCTTCAGTCTTTTCAGTCTAGAATAGCGTCCCCATTTTTTTTAGCCAAATGACAATGACTTTTTGAAGAGTCAGAACAGTTGTCTCATAGAAGGGCCCATGTTCTACATTTGGTTGTTTCCTTATACTGTCTGTTATCATATTCTGCGAGCCCTTCTATTTCCTGCTGATTGTATCAGGTGGAAAAATGATGTCATGGGTGATGTTCTATATTTCATATTTCTTCACACCAAAGGACCTATCAGACTGTCCCATTACTACTGAATTCAGGAGAAATCACTTGGTTAAATTGGTGAGCACCAGATTTCTCTATTCTAAGGTTTGGTTTTTTTTCCCCTTTACTAGTGGTTAGTAGATGTAATTTTTTGGTATTGTGTTGATATCTTATCCCTAAATAATCTTTTCCATTGTCATCATTATTCTTTATGTCGTATTTGCAATCTACCAACCACAATCCTTCTGCAACACTCATTATTTGGGCTGCAAATCCAGTGAGGCAAAATCTCCCCATTCTTGTCCCCCAATGTTACATTCATGGGCCTAACTCCAGGTAAAGATGGAGTTACTCTACTTTCCAAGTAAGATGGTGGACCCTTTGTTGGACAGGAGACTGAATCAGGATAAGGATGGGATTCAATCTCTACCCAGAACTCTAAGAACAATGCTAACCATCTGGTAAGATTAGTTATGTATTAACATTTTTTTTGAAAAAGTAATATATATGCAATTGTTTTTAAGACTAAAATAGTAGTAAAAGGCTTACAACAGAAACAGTAGTAGTCTGGTCACCAAAGTTAACACTTTTTCTTCTGAATATTTTATTTATTTATTTATTTGAGAGAGAGAGAGTACAAGAGTGAGAGAGAGAACACGGAGGCAAAGGGGCGGGGTGGGGGGCCGGAGAGGGAGAGGGAAAAGCCCTGCTGAGCAGGGAGCCCTCCACAAGGGGCTTGATCCCAGGACCCGAGATCATGACCTGAGCTGAAGGCAGAAGCTTAACCAGCTGAGCCCCCCAGGTGCCCCTGGAGTCAATCACTTTTAACCCTTATAGTTATTCCTTCTGATATTTACCTCTTTATGTCTAAATAATTTAAAATTTCTAGTCATTATCTTAACTTCCCATTACAATAGATGAGGATGAGCTGTTTTTCCTGTGTCTTGCTTTGGAGGAGAAATAGGTATAAATTCCTAGGGCTAACACACTGAATTCTGACAGTGACTAGCACAATTAGGGGGCTTTAAAGATATTCATTAATTGTCACTGGATGAATGACATGGAGACCCAAATGCACAAAGCCAGGATTCATTCTGCAGTTTCTCATAGCAAGTATGCACTGAGCAGAAGGCTGCAGAAATCCATAATCTCTCAAAGTCACATATATTAAATTGGCTATTTGTATCTTATTTTGCTATGTTCTTGGAAAACATTAAAATTCAACATATTAAAATATTTTTTTAAAGAACCATCATGAAACTAATTTGAATGATTCTGTAAAGCATTTCTATAGCCAAACACTATTTTTCAAGTAAATTCTTAATCAGCAGTAGAGAAAAGAGGAATTTAGGTTTAAGAAAGTAATCTTTTCTAAACATTAAGGAGTAAACAGGCTTAAAAATATATGGGAGAGGAAAAAATAATGGGAGAGGGGCACCTGGGTGGCTCAGTGGGTTAAAGCCTCTGCCTTCGGCTCAGGTCATGATCCCAGGGTCCTGGGATCGAGCCCCGCATCGGGCTCTCTGCTCAGCAGGGAGCCTGCTTCCCCCCCTCTCTCTGCCTGCCTCTCTGCCTACTTGTGATCTCTGTCAAATAATTAAATAAAATCTAAAAAAAAAAATAAAATATATATATATACATATATATATATATGTATATATATGGGAGATCTTCCTTGGAGTCCTACAGGCTCAGAACTCAGCCTTTTCCTTTGTAGAACTTCAAAGTTTGATGCCAAGCCAAAAAAAAAAAAAAAGTATAAATTATGAAAAATCTGAAAAGGCTCCCACCTCATTAATATGTCTCAAAATACATTGCTTAAGGGTAAGGTTAATTAAATCACAGTATACATAAATTTGAAATGGACTGGTAATCAATCACAGACAAAACTATTTTACATAGAGACAAAATGGGAGTAGTGGACATTAATACAAGTTAAATAAAAACAGATTCATACCATGGAAGAAACTTCACCTGACTTGCTGCAGACCCTGTACTAGCCAGCTTTCAGGAATATTTGAGGCAAAATATTCTTCTTCACTTGGAACCCTTTCAAGCAGTGAATCTTCCACTTAGTACTTAAGAATTTCTGAAGCCAACTTCAGTGAGCATCGAGTTTTCTAGCAAGGCAATAAAACTCTTAAATTTACTGGCTAAATGATGTTGTTTGATGAATTTTCCAAGAACTCTATTTCTTTGTTTGGTTGCTTAGTCTTCAGGCCCCTCACTTTCACTGCATTTCATCGCTTTTGCAAGAAGGGAAAAGAAAGAAATTCAAGCGAGCCATTTGGATTACTTGTTAGTAGCCTGACAAAATAAAACATACATGTTTGGTTTTGTTCCTTAAAACCAGCTGCAGGTTCCAAGTATTCATACATTCTCACTAACAAAAGCAATCTAGAGCAGGTTAGTAGCCAGAATAATTCCATTCCCTGTCACGGTATTTCCCGGATCTATCTAGCTTTTATTACAGAGAATCTTAGAATGGGAAGGTTCTTGGGAGCTACCTCAAACCTGCACCAGAGGCATCTTCCCAGCAAGTGCTAATAAGAGGAAATGGTATACGGCTGACAGACAAGGGCTTGGGAGCCAGACAGATGTAATCATCTGTAAATAAGCTAGCAATATGTTTCCAGAAGGTTCCTGGGCAGATTATGGAATGCAATGGACACACAAGAACCTGAGCACTCTTCAGTGGATAAAACCCCAGGCTTTGGAGTTGGAGTGGACCCCCAGCTGGACACATGCTCCTGCTCTGCCTCTTCATAGCTGTGTGTCTGTGAGCAGTTTCCTTCCTTCTCTGAGGCCCATGTTCCCCATCTGTAAAATGGGGGGAAAATGCACCCAATTCATGATGTTATTTTTTAAAATATTTTATTTTTATTTATTTATTTGAGAGAGTGAGAGAGAGCATGAGCGAGGAGAAGGTCAGAGGGAGAAGCAGACTCCCCATGGAGCTGGGAGCCCGATGTGGGACTCGATCCCGGGGCTCCGGGATCATGACCTGAGCCGAAGGCAGCTGCCTAACCAACTGAGCCACCCAGGCGCCCCACATGATATTATTTTTTAAAGACTTGTTTGTCTTTAATAAATAACACATATGTTATTTTAAAGCTAACATACACGATGTTCGAGTAACATTAGCTGCTACGATTAGGCCAATTCAGATGAAAAGCTGGACACTGGATAAACCTACTTCCAAGGTTCTCAGATTAATAACACTAGGTGTCTACTAAAGGCAGCTATGGTTATAACTGAAAATTTTAATTTGTAAGAGAGGAAAATCAATGTTAAACACTCGCAGTCTACGTAGTAGAAAAAATGTATGCTGCATCTTTAAGAGCCCCTAATATCTTCACACAGAAATATTTATTATGTGCTTCCTAAGTATTACCACACCATAAAAGACAGAGTAGGGGACGCAAAGAGGATAATATAGGTTAATTCCGTGAGGAGAGTTCAATCTAGAAAAAGTGTAAGGTATCCGTACGCACCAGAACGTCTCCCTGCGTAAGGCCGTGTAAGCTAAGTGGCAAATAAGGGGTGCAAAATAGTGACTTCCAAGGAGCCAGGGCACACCCACCTTTAGGGTCAGTGGCTGAAGAGGGACAGGGTGGGATCTGAGCAGGGTTACAAAGGCCAGTATTTGCAGAGGAGGTGAGGAAGGCGAAGGTCATTATTTCAAACAGAACGTGTTGTCCTGTCCTGGCTCCAGCTCCAGTTTAGACTAATGATAAGGCTGCAGACCTGCATCTCAGAAGGTTCTGTGATTTGGTGTAAGAAGGGAGAGAGGGACCCCTGGCTGGCTCAGTCGATTGGGTGTCTCTGCCTTCAGCTCAGGTCATGATCCCAGGGCTATGGGATCAAGTCGTACGTTGAGCTCCTTGCTAAGCAGGGAGCCTGCTTCTCCCTCTGCCTGCCGTTCCCCTTGCTGTGTGCTCTCTCTCTCTGACAAATAAATAAAATCTTAAAAAAATAAAGGAAGAGGAAGGGAGAGAGCTTGTGCGACTCCTAGCTTTCTAGATAAGGGCTGCCTCTCCCCATAGAAAGCTCGGTTAGAAATTCAAGGAGCGCCATCAATGAACGGCTTGGGCCCACCCCAGTGGCCCCAACTTCCGGGCCTTCCCAGGCACGTGGGGTGGCACCAAGGGTACTACTGAAGTTCGTTGGGGGTAAGAGCATACACCACACAAGCTATTGCAGAATCCACATGGAAGGGGTTTGTGTGAGTACAAAACTGTTTTAAAAGCCCAGGGGTAAAATATCCGTGGCTGGTAAGCCTGTCTTTCTATACTTCCATGAGCCACGCTCAGAGATCTCAGGTCAGGGCCTACAGTGGCTCAAAGTCACAGGTCTTCTTTACGCTCTGGGACCACGTCGTGTACCTCCCTCCCCCTCTGCCCCTGCAAAATGACCATCAACTCTCAGTGACTCAAAGGCACCCTCTGCTTTCTCCTCCCAGTCTCTTTCTCACAGAGGGGGCATGCCTCCTCCAATAGCTATCCAAACCAGAAACCTAAAAGTCACCACAGACTCCTTACTCTCTCTTCCCTTGGTGTGGCAACAAACTACTTACTCATCTCCCCAGTCTTGTCTCACCTCCTCTAATCTACCTTTTCTCCCGACTGCTGCCTCAAAGAGTATCACCTCTAGGATTAAAATCTTAACTCCTCTTAGCAAGACAGAAAGGGCGTCATTAGCCAGCCTTAGCCAACCAGTCTGACCTTAAAATTTGCATTCTGGCAACATCTAATTACCCGAGAGGTCCCTGAGCCTACCCTACCTTGGGGCCTCCCCGACACACTCTTCCCTCACTACCGTCCCTACAACCTGGAAGCTTCTATTCATCCTTGTAGTCTTACCTGTGGTGCTATTTCAGTTCCGATTCTTTCTTGATACCCGCCCAGGTCCTAAGGCACCGCCCGTCTGCGTAGCTCATAGAACTGCCTTGGTTTACCTGCTTCACGATCCTCTCTCCTTCCAGCCCCAGGACCCCGCACACGGTAACCCACCCAAGCCAGAATTTAGTGAACAAATTACTCAACTCTAAAATGAAGAGAGGAATCAATAGTATTGTAATATCAACAAGTTTGAAGAAATCCCCTGCAAACATTAGTTTATTTAATGGGGCGGAGGGAGAGAGGGCGGACTTGCAAGGAGATATTCTCCACCAGTCTATCTTCTCTTTGAAATTGCCAATGATCTCACACGTGTTGTCCAGTAGGGCAAAGCATCAACGTAGCATTTGATTAAAAGAAATAACCTCTGTGGGACTACCTGCATTTTCAGAGTTTTTGAACTCTTCCCAGATGGTACTCAAATTTATCTACAACATTTTCAACACCTTCTCCACTAACCAAACAATGAAAACAGAGACCAAAAGCACTACAGAAATTTAGGACCAGCCAGGCAACAGGGATTTAGCTCTAGTTCAGCTTTGAGGACACTCAAAATGACTTTCAAAGCCCTTATTTAAATTTGGAGATATTATGAAATTGTCAGGAGGACTCCTCGCCTCTGCATCCCTTGAAAAAAAGGATGGCACACAGATTCATGCCTGAAGTGGTAGGACCGAACTCCAAAATCTTTGAGTTTTGAGTATTTGGTAAATTGCAATCATTTACTTTCCTTGGGAATTAATAGAAACCATCTGCTTAATGATAAAGCTGAGCTCTGCAATTATTTGAGGAAAAATGTGCCACAGTCAGCATAAGGAGAGGCTTATTGAGGAAGCCTGCTAGACATATGTATTTTTTTTATAATTAAAGCCAATCGCATTCATTAATTTAAAAACGCTGTTGTGATCAGCTGCCCCAATTTTTTATTTATCAGCACCACCCTTGTTAATATGCACCTATGCAACCTTCAATTTTCAACTTCCAGAGGCTAAATAACTATAATTGTACAGACGGTGGTGATCACACATCAGAACGTTGAGGCGATCATGAGAAAAATATAAAGATGGGGGAAATAAACGTCTACCGTAAACCACATATCCACCTTCTGGGTCTCCTACCTGTGTGTCGCCGGGTTATTTTCCTTTCCCAGCAAACAGGAAGACGGCTGTGGGCCCTCCAAACAGAATTCCTTTGAACCGGCCATCGCCTAGTCCGGGTAATTCTAACGGCCCCTCTGCTGGCAGCTGGGAAGAGCCCCAGAAACACAGGCAGCTTTTGTTACACAGCAGCTTACAGAACGGAGGGGGGAGCCAACGTCGCCCCTCAGCGGCTGTAAATATTGATCCACCTGTGAGGAATAAGGGCGCCACCTCTGTCTGGTGGCAAATAAATAAAGACGGAGGAGGGCAGAGCGAAGAGAAACCCGCGCATTAGGGCCAACAGCTCCCCTCGCTTTCTTCTCTCTGTGTGTGGCCCAAGGGGGTGGAGATGTTTATTTGGACATCCTCCCTTCGGAAAAGAGGCCAGTCGACTGTCTGCATTGGGACGGGTCCAGTGCTAGGGCTTAGAGAATTTCACAGGCAGAGACCATGCGGTTTTTAACCAACGCAATGCAAGATTTTGAATTTTTAAAAACCAGTCGGTAAGAAGCAGCCGATCCACACCACCCCAGCCCACCGAAAACTCCCCACTCTGGTTCCGTAATGTTTAACTGGTTCTTACCAGGGTCCTTAACCTACAGAATGGCATGTGGGTGAGAAAGAGTTGTTTTGTGAAGGATGAGACATACCAGCTGAGATCTCCCTGAGTCCTACAAATGTGAGTTACAGGATGGCCAAGCCCATCATAGGGACTAGTGGGAAACTCACAGAAATCACGAAAATTCCCAAGGGACCACCAGCAACGGAGGCATCAGTGCCAGGAAGGAGGCATCCTTTCTCCTCTCTGGAAAAGGAGTGGAGGATGTTAGAAGAGCTGGGCTCGGGCAGTGGCCAGCAGTAGCAGCCACAGTTCTCTAACAGGAACGTCTGTAAACACCCCATTGTAAAACCGAGGAAACACGACGATTTTATGTCAAACAGGGAAGTGGTGTCAGAATATGAGTGTTTGTCTGCCACCCCCAATTTCTTTCTTCTTTCTTTTTCCAAACAAGTCCATTGTAATACATTATTGCAAGGTATCTGGGCTCTAGAATTATGGGGACCTGGGTGTCTCCTCAGCTCTGTCATCGTGGGCCAGTTAGTTAACCTCTTTTCAGCCCAGTCCTGCCATCTGTAAAATACAGGCAGTAGCAGGCAATGCAGACGTGACAGAGTGAAATGTGCCACAGCACAGCCGTTAAGGGAGTGGGTTGGACAGCTGGACCACCTGGGTTCAAGCCTGGTTCTGCCACTTCCCCTGAGTGGCCAGCGGGCAAGTCACGGAATGTCTGCCTCAGTTTCCTCTTTTGAAAAATGGGGATCATAAAAATCCCCATTGAATTATGATAAGCATTAAGTAAGCTCATGCTTTAAAGGGTCTTAGAACAGAACTCATTTTGCTTATTTTTGTGAACATTAAAAGAGAATGCACATAAGCCCTTGCATGTAGTAAGTGCTCAATACACAGTACCTATCATTCTTATTGTAAAGAAATTAGAAAACAGAAATGAGCAAAAAGGTAAAATAACTGATAACCTTTAAATGGAAACTCTCAGAATTAAGTGGAACACTCTAAAAAATGACCAAAACTGTGCTTTGAGAAAGATGCTATTTCCAAGAAAACGGTGGAGACGTATTTCCCTAATTATCTTTTAAAAAGGAATCCGGAAGAGGACACTGATGTGTTCCAACGGTGAGGGGTGACCTCTCTGTGACCCTCCAGACTCCTTAAATGTAAGCAAGTTATCCCAGGGAGGAACAAGCAGGCTGTACAACAATGGTTGTACATCACATGAAGCGAGCCAAATTCCTATTAAAAGAGGAGAATTCCGGGGTGCCTGGGTGGCTCAGTCAGTTAGGAGCCCAACTCTTAGTTTTGGCCCAGGTCATGATCTCAGGGTCATAAAATCAAGCACTGGCAGTGGAAAAGAAAATTTCAAGTTTACACAAGATGTTTAGCCAAAACCAAGAGAATAAGAGGAATCAATTATTGATGCCAACAAATCGAGTTCATGGTGGAGGTTTTAAAACATAGACTTCCCCCTAAAACCTAGGTTCGAGTTCCCTTCAGCACTCTTTCTGAAGGCACTTGGCAATAATGGGAATTAATATGAAAATTCCAGGGTGCCTGGGCAGCTCAGTGAGTTGAAGCCTCTGCCTTCGATTCAGGTCATGATCTCAGGGTCCTGGGATCAAGCTTCTCCTGGGTTTTCTGCTCAGCGGGAAGCCTGGTTCCCCCTCTCTCTCTGCCTGCCTCTCTGCCTACTTGTGATCTCTGTCAAACAATAAATAAAATCTTTAAAAAAAAACATGAAAATTCCTCTAGTTTGAAGAAAACATAATAGACCTAGAACTTTTTTTTTTTTTTTTTTACACTAACTCAGAGTACTTTACTAGGTAGGCAATTCAGACACTTAAATGGGATGGTCAGTTTAAAAGTACCACTTTTGGTGGGTGGCTTTAAAAAAAAAAATCTCGGGACGCCTGGGTGGCTCAGTTGGTTAAGCGGCTGCCTTCTGCTCAGGTCATGATCCCAGCGTCCTGGGATCGAGTCCCACATCGGGCTCCTTGCTCGGCGGGGAGCCTGCTTCTCCTTCTGCCTCTGCCTGCCTCTCTGTCTGCTGTGCTCGCTCTCTCTCTCTCTCTCTAACAAATAAATAAAATCTTTAAAAAAAAAAAAAAACTTAAAAAAAAAAAATCTCCGAACTCTTGCAGAATATACAAGTTCCTAGGCGAATATAGAGGAAAATAGAATAAACTTAAGCCCAAATACATTTTTTTTTCCTGGATTTAAATAGTATTATTGTGTTTAAAGATGTAGAAAGCAAAAATCTTTACGTAGGAGTATAAAATCAGTTTAGCAACATTTCTTTTATTTCCTTTTTTATTCCTACCTCCAAAATTTAATATCTTTCACAAGATATATCTAACTTGAATTTACATAACCAATTTAAATAAGGAAACCCAAAAATAATTATTTCCAATGTTTTGTCAAGTTTCAAATGACAAAAGAGCTCAGGGTTGAAATTTTTCTCATTATGGTTTTTAAAGGTTTTAACATTTAATTGTGAAATGTAACAAATGAATATTTGTAAGTTATAATGTATTCCAAATATTTTAACAATAGGAAATGAACTTTACTTATTAAAGAATAGCTTTCTAAAATTGTCTCTCTAGAATCCTTCTAGAATGATTTACTATTATTCTATTTATTATTTCTATATAGCATCTTCTTCAAATTCTACTTGGTTACTCATAATTAGCAATAACCTTACCCCTAGCACCAGTGCATATGAGCCTTCCATTATTCTAAAGAGCCCAGGGAGTAAAAAGAAAGACAACTTTCAGTATTTAATCTCCAAATTTGACTTTCTTTTCAAATAGCCTGAAGATAAGTCTGAGATATTATGTATCTCTTAATCCCACTTTAAAGGTAAGCAAACGTTTACCATCCCACTCAGTTCCTGAATGCAATCAATATTCTTTTCTGGGATTCAGATATAAAGCCCTATTGATTATGTGCAAGTGGTCACTTGCAAGGGTGCCCTAGACAATTGCTTCTTGAGGTCCCTAAATGAAGTTCTCTGACCTTGGCACAGAGGAAAAGCCAATGACTTCATCTCACCCTCCCCCAGCTTCAAAGGTTTCATTGGCTTCCCTGGCCAGAGGAAGAAGCCCCCAGATAGGAAACGACGGTGTCCTCCTTTCTGTCCAGCTGCCTCCCCATCCCCCCACATGCCTGTCTTTGCTCTTCCTGAAGGCCATCGCCACCACAGCCACAACAGTGATAACTAAAACCTGTACAGGGCCTGCGAACAATCTAGAAAGCAATTCGTTTAATCCTTATAACCACCCTTGCAGGGAACGACTACTATTGCCCCCACTTCACAGAAGAGGTTAAATGAACTGCTTAAGATCATCCAGCCAGGGCGCCTGGGTGGCTCAGTGGGTTAAGCCGCTGCCTTCGGCTCAGGTCATGATCTCAGGGTCCTGGGATCGAGTCCCGCATCGGGCTCTCTGCTCAGCAGGGAGCCTGCTTCCTCCCCTCTCTCTCTGCCTGCCTCTCTGCCTACTTGTGATCTCTCTCTGTCAAATAAATAAATAAAAATCTTAAAAAAAAAAAAAAAAGATCATCCAGCCAGCAAGTGTGGTAGCCAGGATTCAAACCCGCAGTCTGGGTCCGGGTCTGTGCCCTTGCATCCCGACCCTTATTCAGAGACAGGGTCTAGCACAAAGCAGGGCCTCAATCCATTTTTACTAAATGACTGAACAAGTGAGTTCTATAATTAGCCGAGAAGTCTCTACAGTTAAACCTGGCTTAATTTTCTACTGTACATGACTGCAGTCTGGGCTTCAAAGGATTCAGATGTTTAACAAATATTTCTAAGCATCTGCAATGTGCCAGGTCCCCAGGCTGGAAGGAAATACTGTCCTGCCTTCCAAGAGCTTTTACTTGGTGTACTCGGTGTAGGAGGCACTCCAAAACAGGCTGTTAAATTCCAGGCCCAGAGACCAGAAACCTTGTCCTAGCTGTACCGGGTTAAGCCTTTAAAACAATGGTTGGATGCTTTTTAACCCACTGAGCCACGCAGGCGTTGGATGCTTTTTAAATAAAATGGTTATTCCAAATATATGCATTCTACCTTAACCTTTTGTGGACCAGCCTGGGAACAGTGCCCGGAATGAGGAACAACCCAATAAGCTGATGGATAAAGGAAGAGACAAATGAAGGAAGCAAGTGAACTGGAACTGGTCACATTGTTTGGGAAAATGCATTTCAAATTCTAAATAACTTGCAAATTCAAGTAGCTCAGATCTCTGTAGCCTGGAGCAGGGGATGAGCTCTAGTTTGTGACTATCCCTCCCCCACCAGATGCTTCCCTTGAAACTGGGGGGCAAATCAATAATCAAAATAACAAATACAGGGCACCTGGGTGGCTCAGTGGGTAGGCCTCTGCCTTCGGCTCAGGTCATGATCTCAGGGTTCTGGGATCGAGCCCCGCATCGGGCTCTCTGTTCAGCGGGGAGCCTGCTTTCCCGCCTCTTTCTCTCTGCCTGTCTCTCTGCCTACTTGTGATCTCTCTCTGTCAAATAAATAACATAAAAAAAAAAACAAATCAACTCCAGATTTTATAGTACCTGTTCACACAGTCCTCTCTTCCTTTCTGCAAATGCTCTATTTTTAAAGATGCCCATATTTGTTTAAAAGTTGCTTTAGGCATTGGAAGGACTAGATCTAGCCTTATGTTACTGTCAGGCACAATTCGTAGAACACTTGAGTTATTGCAATTCTGAGGTTTCTGTGGGAGGCATCTTGTTTTTACAAAACTGGCAAGTCAAAATTCTAGGTTTCATGACTGTTTTATGTAACCATGCAAAGTTTTTCTCTGTATAAAAAAGGTTCCTCAAACATGCGCTAAGACACTCAAAGTCATCACAATTTCTTCAATCAAAAAGTGAACAGCTTTGACATTTTAAAACAAGAAACTGTCGCGTTCAGGATTTGATTAGACTATTCTAATAGCAGGCTGAAGTCATTAAAATTGGCTTTTAGAGAGACAGTTCACATGCTTAGTAATTGGCATATTGTAGCGATGACAGCCTTCCAATCAGGTGTTCAAAGAAGACAGCGTCTCTAAAAACTAGATAAAGCGGGTCAGACACAAGCCGCTCAGGGGAAATGTGTTTCAATATGTTTAATCCTACAAACTCCACATTTTCATAGTAAAATAATTCTATTTCACATCAATAAAATGTACTATTGATGCCTTAGATTAGTATATATATATATTCTTATGTAAGAAATGCAAGAGACACCCTGCAAAATATGAATGCCACCTTCATTCAAAAGTAACACACAAAAGAGCATTTCATAATTCTTCTCTTTGTCCATTATTACCATGAAGGGTGAAAAAGGGAGGGAACAACCAATAATTTGTTAATAGTTTAGTAAGAGAAATGCCAGGTTAATTAAAACAAAAAAGACACAATGTTTCCTAAGATTTACTGCCATTTTATGGAAGGGCAAACTTTCTTTAAAATTCCAGATGTGAAACTGCCTTAGGAAAATTCCAATGCTGTTGTGGAAAATGCAGTGAAGGTCTCCAACAGGACGCTGCTTGTCTGGGTCCCCCAGCCGGCTCTACCCCCGGCCATCAGATGCCAGCCAGGAGTGGGCGCTGGATCCTGAGCTTGCGGGGACAAGCTCCGCCCCTGCCTTTGGGTCACTAAGCTACAAAGGAACACTCGGTTTTAGAGGTTGTCTTACAGAAAGTAATAAAGTGCTATTTCTTGGTTTGTAGGAGCTTATCTTCTTTTTTTTTATTATTAAGATTATTTATTTATTTATTTGACAGACAGAGATCACAAGTAGGCAGAGAGGCAGGCAGAGAGAGAGAGAGGAAGGGAAACAGGCTCCCTGCTGAGCAGAGAGCCAGATGGGAGGCTCGATCCCAGGACCCTGGGATCATGACCTGAGTCAAAGGCAGAGGCTTTAACCCACTGAGCCACCCAGGCGCCTCAGAGCTTATCTTCTTTTAAAGAACCTCATTTTCCCATGCAAGAGCCATATATATTTATATATACATATGTATACAGGTGTGTATATATATCAGCTACATATACATTTAGTTCTTTTTTAAATTTTATTTATTTATTCAGCAGAAAGAGAGAGATCACAAGTAGGCGGAGAGGCAAGCAGAAGAGGAAGCAGGCTCCCTGCTGAGCAGAGAGCCAGATAGGGGGCTTGATCCCAGGACCCTGAGACCATGACCTGAGCTGAAGGCAGAGGCCTAACCCATTGAGCCACCCAGCACCCCTATATATAGTTCTGATATATATATAGACGGATATAGATATACAGATATATATCTCAACCCTGAGATCAAGAGCCATATATATATATATATATATATATATATATATATATAGTAGGGTGTAAACTACAGCCAAGAGAAGCTACATACAGGAGGCAGAACACAGCACTGGAAGTCTAAGTACATTAAATTAATTTTTTATTTTAATTGATTATTTCATTTTAATTAATTAATTTACATTTAATTTAATTAATTTTCTTAGTGAAACAGCTCGCAAAATGGCAGGAAAATTTTTTTTAATCTGACATTTTTTAATCTGACATTTAACCAGGTGTTCTCAATTGCATGATTGGCTGTACACATTTCTCATTTGTAAGAAGGTCTAGCTTTTAGGCTGCATAGAAGAGGGTAAATTTCTGTAGAAAATTAAGAAGTTGGGAGCAGTAAGAAGTTTGAAAAAGGAGCACTTCTACCTCCCACCTCCCCCACCACAAAAAAAAATCAGAGGCAATGAGTTCAGGCATCTGTGAAGTGTGAGACCAGCACCAAAACTCCTACAAAGAAATCATTTTTTCTTCCTTGTCATTACCATCCTATCTCATTTCAAACTATTACCTAGTAGCTTCTAGAAAGCCACCTTAGCCTATATAATCCATCTGAACTGTCAGAGATCTTTTTTCTTTTTTAATTTATTTTCTTTTTCTTTTTATTTTAATTTTTTAAGCAATCGCTATGCCCCAGGTGGGGCTCTAACTCACAACCCCGAGATGAAGAACCACATGCTCCACTGGCTGAGCCAGCCACCTGCCGTCAGAGATCTTATATTCAGAAAAGTTATTTTGATACTTAAACACACCTTCCTAATTAAAATCTACCAAAATAAAACTTACTTAAGACTTTTCACATGAAGGAAAACAACCTGGTCTCTCTTTCCTTAGGTACAGGCAACAACTGGCTTGCCCTCAGTTCTGGTATCAATCCTACCTGATTGGACTGACCTTAATTAAAAAGCCATCTTTATCATGTGCCCACAGCGGGGCAGGGAGGCTGGGGGAGGGGACACTACATTCCAGGGGTGAAATCTGGGGGCTGTGCTGAAGGGCTTCATACACTCCACAAAGGGCAGGCAAGTAAAACAATTTTATCCATGTGCCCTGAACACTACTTCACAAAATTAATGAGCTGACCAATCATTCTATCCACAGTGGAAAAGAAGGGAACAGAAGGAAGCTCTTCAAACTTAAGGGAGAGAATTATATTTCTGGATACCACAGATAAAAGGGAAAATCTCTGGACATTTATATATTCTGAATCTTCAAACTCAGTATTCAAACTTATTTATAACATTTCTATTGTCTGGGACTATTTGTTGGAGAGTGTAGATATCACGGCAGAGACCAAGAGCGAGAAAGAGAGAATATGCGATCGTCTTCCATGGAGGGCAAGCATTTATTATTTTCACAGTTTATTCTGGACGAGGCAGCTACTTCGTTACATCTATGTTTTGCCATGCCTGAAGCCAGAATCCCCAGCCCCGGACAGGCAGCTTACACAGGGCCACCGCCGCTCACTGGGGAGGTCAGGCAAGAATGCATGTGCACGTGACTCTGGAAAATACCCCCCTTAATCCTGGCAGGACAAAAGCACCATCTTCGTGTGAAAAGCACATGTGCTATTGGCAGCTCTGATAACCAGTAGTAAGACTGCTAACCTGTATTAATAATATCAAAACTATTAATAGAATTCTAGCCCCCCAAAGAACAAAAATGTCTTACAGGATTTGTGATGCCTGCAATGCTATAAATCTCTGAAGACAGGTTATATCCTTCCCAGTTCCCTGAGGCATTTGTCACAGTGCCAGACAAGATTAGAATGAGATAAGCCTCAGAAACTTTTTGAAGATATTAGAAAGATCATGTTAGGGAAGTGGCTTAGGGGTTATACTTTATCAAACCCACATCCTTCAAATGCCTACGACTGATAATGAACTGTCATCTTGCCAGAGCAAGGTGCTGGACACTGAGCCAACAATGGGACTGTATATTTAGTAATAACCTTTATTCTGTTTTCCTTTTGTGTGTGTTTGTGAGGGAAAGACACACATAGAAAAATTATAGCACAATAGAAAAGTCTCAGGCAGACAAAGGCCTTTTTCATGAACACGGTCCTTTCTCACCACTCCCGGTCACTTCTCTGACCTTCTCTCCTCTACTGGTCTTTCCCATCACTCCCACCCAAGTTTTTCCGGGGTAGTTTTTCTACTCTATTCAACCTACAATACAGATTTTGTAACACTCAGTCAGAGAGTAGCTTCCTGATGGCATCTACTTTCGGAGGACGTGTGTTTTCGGATCAAAAGCATTATCTTCTGTATAAGGGGCACTTAAATTATTCTGTCTGAGAATTACTGAGCTCATTTGGTTTAGATTTAAAAGTCTTATTTTTAGAAGCCCCCAGGTAGTTACCAATGGCAGGCTAACACCCATGTTATAAAGCCTCACGAAAGGCTTTATCACGGTGTAAAATGAAATTGATCTTATTTTCCATTTCAGAGGCTTGTTTTTAATGATAAGGACTCACTGTTTAAGGACAGTAACTACGAGAAGTCGTCTCTAAGAATGAAGAATATATCACCAATTCCAAACCACTCTGGGAATTTGTCACAGTCACTGAACTACTATGTGTGGCTGCTGCAAGCCGAAAAGGTGAAAGTGTAATGTCTCACGGGTTTTCAAATCAATCAAAAGGCAAAGATAATCTCATCTGTTGTACTGGAAAATTCAAGCATATACGCCATCATGGTAGTATCACAGAGGGAGAGATTAGAAAGGGGAGGGATACCTCACTAGAGATTATGTAAAAGACAATGGAATTGAAGGATGTAAAAAAAATACATTTTTTAAAATTTTATTAAAAAAAATTTTTTTAAGTAATCTCTACACCCAGTGTGGGGCTCTAACTCACAACCCCAAGATCAAGAGCCAGGTGTTCCACTGACTGAGCCAGTGAGGCACCCCAGGGATGTAAAATATATTGATAACCTTTTTTACAAGGCAGACTGAAATATTATTTACATAGTAGCACTAAAGAAAGTTAAGAAAAGTTGCTAATGTACTTGAGATCGGCTTGATACAGTACTACTGGCAGTGAGTTTTGAAACAAAGAACCTCTGGAAGAGATCTTATAAATAGATAAGAAAAGGAAAAGTGAGAACCGGCCATGAAAGAAATGAGAAATGAATAAAGGAATGAATAAATGTAAGAAAAATCCAAGATGTAAGGGTTCGATAACAAATAGACAAGGACCAAGCGAGGCAAAAGACCTGCAGGCAGATACACAGAGATAAAATCAAAATATCAACTGCATAATATGGAGAAGCAATGTGAATGTCGTCTAAGTGGCTTTGATACCCTGAATTGCAGAAGAAAAAGAGAAGAAATGCTTCCCAGAAAGGTGGAAGAAACTTTATTGCCAAGACAGTTGGAGATTATTGCTCAGAAATACTGGATCACCAACAAAGACAGAGCTCGCATTCAAATTTTAGCAGATTTAATTAAAAATTTTAAATAGTGATCAGGACAATTTCATGGTTCTGGAAGATAAAGAGCTGAGTTACTGCCACAAATGGAAACTTGCCTCTGGCAAGCCAAGTTCAAGCAGGATGAGTAAGAATACTGACTGCTTTTTTCTCAAACTACATAAATATTGGCGCTTTTAAAAGCCTAGTTATTTCTTTTTTGGTATTTCTTTGCAAAACTTAATTACAGAGTCCCCAAAATCAGCTGTTTGATAAATACAATACAGATAGGGAGAACACATAATTTATCGTGCAAACTAGGACACTTTTAGAATGCAATTAATAATTACGTTGAGACAATGGGTATAAACCAGAATGTATATAGTCGCCCTAAATATGGAACCATTTCTTAACTGAAGGAACGTCAAGGAAATTGGACTCATCATGCCAACCTTCTCCTGCTGTGAAAAGTGTCCCTTTCCAAAACACCACTGAAATCTTTCTTGAGGTCATACTTTTAAATCTAGGAATACCAGTACTTCCCAAACTTCAATGAAGTATTCAAAGAAATATCCTCAGAAGGGTTAGTTGTAAGAGGCTTTAAATTGGGGTGGGGGGTCAATTTAAGAGAAATTCAGATTCCAAAGTTCTACTGGAATATAAACAAAAGCAAAAGGATACATTTATTGTAATGTATCCAAATGGAGAGCTCAATGTCACCTGTAATAAAGCACAGTAATTCAGTTATTGCAAGAGGGATTAACTAAAATTTAATTTGTATTTATTTAAATACATTTTATCTGGGGCAAGAACACCAGCTCTAGCAAATGAAAGTGAACAAAGAATCCAAAAAGGAGTTAACACAGGTATCCGGATGTTTAAAAATATTAACAAACATCTGCCTCAGTACAGTCAAGGGCAAATACAAATGTTAATTAATATCTTAATTGGGATTCCCAGATTCACTGAAATCTGAGCTGCCAATGCTATCACCAGACTTCTGGAACGGCAGCTCCAGGTGTGGTGAGAGAACATTGGGCCGGAACTCCAGCACGATGGCTAATGTCCGAGGGATGGCCATCGACAATCAAACTTTTAAATAAAATAGGTTCCAGCAAACGCATCAGCCAGGCAAGCTGAAGAGAGGGGAGAGCAGTGTGTGGAAGAAAAGGTTTGGGGTCATCTTAAGAACCAAAAAACTTCAGGAAATACTTCTATCTAGAAGGGGAGGGTACGTTTTGGGGAGAAGAATAAGGACATGGAAGCAACCGTCCCCCCTCTACCACTCTGTCATCCCAAAGTGGTGCTTTTTCAAAGGTCCTAAAGACTATGAGGAACAGACACTACAGAAAGTGGCATGGAATATACGATGGGACGATGGGACAATAGGATCAAAGGGGCAGGGAGGAGGTAAACCAAAAGGTAGCCTTTGTTAGGGGTTCACTGCCCCCAGCAACCAAAGCAGCCAATCCCCTGGGCCCCCCTGCCAATCCTGCGGTTTTATCCATTTGTCGTGTGCATTTGTTTGCACCTGCTTTTTTTGCAAAGTGCTTTTCACTCATAACCAGTTTCTCCAGTTGGTTTTTTTTTTCCCCCTCCTTCTTAAACCAGGGCTGACCTCAGGATCCCAGAGGCTGGTTAAGGGAAGGTACTGGAGAAGGACAAACCAATAAGTACTGAGGGATGGGCCACGACTATGCTTCGGATAGCGTTTTTCTAAGTCTCAGGCATTGAAGGCGGATTCTGTGATCTTATTCACCAAAAATGGGCCAGAATAAGGGATAGGGCGCTAGGGGAGAGAAAGGAAAAAATGTAACTCCCCTCTGGAAAGAGAAAACTAAAACCAGATATGGGGACCCTCTAACCCAGCCCCTGTCAGTGCAGAGTTGAGAGCCCAGCGGAAGACTCTGGAAGGGATACCTGAGAGCCAGGTCCTGGAGGACTGAGGGGAAGCACAGTTTGAACAAAGCACGGCATAATCAGATTTTCATTTTAGTTAGATCACTCTTGCTGTGTGAACAGGGCAAGCCTGGAGGCCAGAAGCCTGGGTGGTGGATTAGTGAACTAAGACAAAAGATAGAACCCCGGAGAGCAGAGGATGGCTGGTCCCAGAAATGTCCAGGAGGCAAATTAAACAAGACTTGGAGCTGAATGAATGTGAAAGAAGACAAGCAGTCTGGGTAACTCCTAGGTTTCTAGTTCGATTACCTAAGTGGTTTTGAGGCTATTAACCTAGAGGGACAGACGCAGATGGTGGAGAGGACTCAAGGATGGACAATGGCAAAAAGAGTGGCTGCAGGAGGAGGAGGGCTCTGAGACAGTGGGCATCTCAGTGCGACTCTAAGTGCTGATCTCAGGCAGCAGGGACGGGGTGTGTGGACCGGTGTGAGACGGCCCGGACCCAAGTGTGGTGCTAACGTCAGTGAGCTGTGCGGGAGCCTTCAACCACTTGGAATTTGCTTCTTTAGAAAATTACATAGCTAACCCACGGTTTGTTAGCAGGAGTAAAGGAGAATGTGTGTAAAGGCAGCCTTCAACTCTCAAGTTTTCTTTGGACTTAAGAACTTCCCTCTCTGTTTCTGTCTCTCCCTCCATTCAGTAAACATTTTGTATTGTTTTCAGCCAGGCACCCAAACATGAAGAACTAGACAGTGCCTCTTCCTGGGGTTGATACAGTCCTTGAAACTTGGTTTTTCACTTGAAAAACATTTATTTACTCCTCAAGTAAAAAACCTTTTGAGCCCTAGTATAGGCTTGATTTTAAAAACAGACACACAAGTAACGTACCGTACAACTGCTTTCTTTCGGGACCTCAAATTTTGGGCTGTGGAACATAAAATATAAAAAGATGAATTATATGCCCAGCACTGCAATGGAGAACTGAGGCTGAGCGCCATCTTGGCCAAAGGGTTCGCTAATCTCCATACTAGTACAACTCTGTATACGAGGGGCAGAGATTACCATTACTATTGAAAAATTACTTTAAAAATGTTTTATTTAAATTCCATCAATTAGCATACAGTGCATTCTTAGTTTCAGAGGTAGAGGTCTGTGATTTGGCAGTTGCACATAACACCCCGTGATTGTCATTTGCCGTGGAACTAACTGGCCTCATGGGGGACCAACATACGTCAACAAAATGTTCAGGAGATTTAGACTTTGCTAAAACTCTTCTCTAAAGCCTTTTACATTTAGTATGTAGAGATCATCAATCCAAATGATGTACTGCGCACTAAAAATTCTCCTGACGGACATAATCAATTGATAGCAAAATATGTATTGAATACATATTCTGTGTCCAAATTCTATTAAGGGTAGGAAACACTCTTTTAACAGTCTCCAATGTCCCCCAAAAGTCTACACTGACCCTTTCTGAATAGAGCTATACTTTTTGAGCTTTCTTTATAAAAATTGTTAGGGTACAATGTAGTATAGAAATGTTTAGTCTTGCCAGACTGTTTCTTGGTTATTTCCCAAAGGGAATTTAAATTTTGGTGTGTTGTTGTTGTTCATTTAAAGGTATTTCAGGGGCACCTGGGTGGCTCAGTGGGTTAAGGCTTCTGCCCTCAGCTTGGGTCATGGACCCAGGGTCCTGGGATGGAGCCCCACATTGGGCTCTCTGCTCAGCAGGGAACCTGCTTCCCTCTCTCTCTCTGCCTGCTTCTCTGCCTACTTGTGATCTCTGTTTAGCAAATAAATAAATAAAACCTTTTTTAAAAAAAATAAAATAAAAGGTCTTTCAAGGGGCATCTGGGTGGCTCAGTCAGTTAAGCATCTGCCTTCAGCTTAGGTCATGATCCTGAGGTCCTAGAATCGGGCTCCGAATCACAGGGCTCCCTGCTCAGTGAGAAGCCTGCTTCTCCCTCTCCTGCTCCCCTTGCTCGTGCTTTCTTTCTTGTTATCTCTCTCAAAAAAATAAAATCTTAAAAATAAATAAATAGAGATATTTCAATTATTTTTTTTATCATACATTTCTCTATCTTATAATGGAACATTAATTCCCAGAGACATCAAGGTCCAAGACAAGTCAGAAGTGTGGTGGTTACCATCTTTAGGTGGGGAATGCCTTCCTCTTTGAACACACTGCACACACAGTGCACACTGCACACACGCAAACACACAGATGAGGAACAGCAGAAAGAGAAATTCATTTTAACCCCTGCAAACCTTCATCTTCTCCACCCTTACAACTATTATTTATAACTTCTGATAATATGTGACTTATACATCTTTGGCATGTAATGAATGTTCACTGTGGATGGAATGGGGTCCAGTAAGCGCTCACCTGGAAATGAAACTAAAGAAAAACAAATTGAACATACATATCATCCTTGATATCTGTATACAATTTGCTACTACATATAGTAGCATTTTTACTATACTTTGGCACATGAGGAACTTGTTTTTATTATTTTATTTTTTGCATTATTTTAAATGACAAAAATCCCACAGGTAAATATTAATGTACAACATGAAAAAGCACACAGGGGTGGCAAATATAGAAAAAAAGTGAAGTGACACTAAATTTCCTCAAGAAGTTCATCTTAGGTCAGGAAGGCAATTTTTCTCTATTGTGTGCATTTTCAGGACCCCACTGAACTCCAGAAAAAAATACAGCTTTTGGTAGAAAAATAGAAAGCAGAAAGAAAAATTCCTAACTTCCTCTTCCAAAGACCAAACAGATATACAAACACTAACACAGATGAATATTCACTTTTCCCCCCAAAGAGTGAGCACACCCTACTTTACTATTTTACCATCTGCCTCTTTCACTTAAATATATCCTGAATATCTGGTCATACACTTTACCTTTGTACTTTCATTTTTAACGGCTGCATAATTTTCCACCCTATGAACAAATGATCATTTTCCCCCCAGCTTTTATTTTTTTTAAAGATTATATTTTTTTATTTGACACAGAGAGAGAGATCATAAGTAGGCAGAGAGGCAGGCAGAGAAGGGGGGGGCGGGAAGCAGGCTCCCTGCTAAGCAGAGAGCCTGATGTGGGGCTGGATCCCAGGACCCTGAGACCATGACCTAATCGGAAAGCAGAGGCTTTAACCCACTGAGCCACCCAGGCACCCCTCCCCTAGCATTCAAAGTCTAAGAAAGCTTTCTGACAGCGTTTTAAAAGGTAAAGTTGGAACAGGCATTAAAATAACTCAGTCAATAAATCAGTTCAGCAAAAAGCCTTTATCGTTTTTAATTTCAAAAACAAAATTCTATAAAGTGACATTAAACTTCATAATGCCTTTAGATTTGCAAGTTTTATAAAGTAGAGTTCAAATCCAAGTTCATTTGAAAGAGAAGCAACTGCTTTCAGGTAATACATTTATTTTAAGAGAGGAAAGGTCATTTCAAGTTTAAGACTGCCATCTAGTGCCTCCTTTCTTCCTGCTGGATACAGGAGCCTTTCAGTTTAAGGATATTCTACAGTTAACTTTCTGGACTGGTTAACTCAGGTTTTCAATAGTTATAACCTTTTGCAGCCTATGGCCACTCTATGGTACCAGCTGTGCCGATTAAGGAAATTGATTGTACTGTTCATCTGTCTTAGAGAAAAAGTGAGGCAGAGACTTGAAATTAAAAAGCAGTCATTTATCATCCTTTGCTGATCTATGCAATTAAACATGACCCACCCTCCCCCAAACAAGACAAATTAACCCTTTGTGCTGATGTAATCCCTGGAACAGATGGATCAATAATGGGACATACTACTCCACCAAGGTCTGTGTTTAAGACGAGCAGCGTGACATTGGAAATTCTGCCCTGACTAGCGCGGCTGAAAGACTGTATCATCAGCTGAGCAGCACAGATTCTGAATCAGAGTCCCGCAGGGACACCTGCTATAGACTAGATACTCCCTGGGTGACCCAAGGCATTCCTTTGGGAATCGATGTAAAAATCAATGTCCCAGCAAGATGTTAGGGGGCACTGGGCTAATGGACAAGTAAATTAACAAGGGAGGCACAGCAAAGGAGGCTTCAGCCTTGTGAGCTCATTAGCCTTGGAATAGTTCCAAGACACCTGGGTGGTTATGTCCACCTACCTGAATTACCATGGAAGTTTCAATTGGATACAGTTCTCTTCCATGAGTCATAAATTATTTAACTTTAACTATGCACTGTTAAACAATTGTCATGTTCCACGCTTAAGTGGCTGCCTTCCAAATGGAGTATGAAATGACTTTCTGATAAAATTCACAGGAGTCCTAACGTATGAAAGAAGCTGGACTACTTTTCGGTAACATTCCATCTGGCAGCTTAACCGATCAAGATATTCATCTGATTCCAACAAGTCACATACTTATGATTAGGCAACTCTGAACGGCACTCCTATTTCTCTTCTAGAAGACACCTAGTTTATGCATAAGAAAAATGGAAGGTTAAGGGTTTTATATTCATTTCAGCAGATTTCCAAATGCAAATGTGCATCTTAACAAATAAAAAATGCCATGCTCAGTAAGGTCTTGAAAATTATTATGTAAATGTTAACATATATAGTCAAAAGAAAAAGATATTTAGCTTTATTTTAAAGTAACTTTTGTATATTTGGGAGATTATTTTTACATTTACATACTAATACCAACAACAACTCAGTTTAATTCAATATGCAGTAGTTTGTGTGAATTTAACCTTGACCCCAAAGGTCGTTCTAGCAAGCACAAAACCTTTAATTTCCTAGCCTTTATCATGCAAATCCCCCTCATACAGCCTCTTAAATTCCACCTTCATCTGGCCGTGGGGAAATGTAGAGAACAATGTAGCCTATTTGACCCTGAAAGGAGGTAACCGTAATGAATGGCTAAATTTTTGCACGTGTTAATATTATAAAAAAAAGAAAAACAAATATTTTGGGCTTTTTGGGCTTTTCATATTATAAATTCAGTGTAAATTTCAGAGTTAAAAAAAAAAGAAAGACCAGCTTAAGAGATGTTATGAAGTGGTATTCTAAGAAAAAAAATTACAGGCTATTTCCTCCAAGAGAATTAAAAAAGAAGCTAATAGAAAAAAGAAAATGTCCCTGTAGCTTATACTATATAGTTGATTAAAAACAAATCCCTGGAACCAGCCTAAGGGAAAGTAAGCCATGCCACACAAATCCAGGCTGTGTCTGAAACTGCTGGGGAGAAGCAGGTGAACCTCCCATCCCAGGCCTTGTGTTTGGAAATGAGCAGGGATTCTGATGGGTTTTCAGATCCAGCTCCCAGGACGGAAGCTTGTGGTTACCATACAAGAATATGAACACCCAACAGTCACTTGGGCGGCCTGGGTCTTTGTGTTCTGAGGGTGACACAGAGTTTCACAGAAGTCACACTCACCGTCACTCACTGAGCATCAGAGGGCTCATTTGTTAATTGAGGCCAAACATCTTTTCTCCCTATTTCAGGTTTACCTGGTTTTCCCTGCCTGGCTCAGTTACATAATAAAGGATGTCGATCATGGGGTCTTATCTTTGGACCCTCACCCCCTTTCCTTCCTTACACCACCCCCCTTTTCTAGTGATATGTAGGAATTAGGTCTATTAGTATGTTTTTTCAGTAAGTATTAGTTGAGGGATGCCTGGGTGGCTCAGTCAGTTAAGCGTCTGTCTGCCTTTGGCTCAGGGCATGATCCTGGGGTTCTGGGATCGAGTCCTGAATAGGGCTTCTTGCTCAGCGCGGAGCCTGTTTCTCCCTCTGCCCGCCGCTCCCTCTGCTTGTGCGCTCGCGCGTGCTCTCTCTCTCTAATAAGTACATAAAAATCTTTTTTTTTTTTTAAAGATTTTATTTATTTATTTGACACGCAGAGACCACAAGTAGGCAGAGAGGCAGGCAGAGAGAGAGAATGGAGGAAGCAGGCTCCCTGCGGAGCGGAGAGCCGGAGGCGGGGCTTGATCCCTGGACGTTGGGATAATGACCTGAGCCGAAGGCAGAGGCTTTAACCCACTGAGCCATCCAGGCGCCCCAGTACATAAAAGTCTTTTAAAAAATAAGTATTAGTTGAATGAATGAATGAATGAATGAGAGATAAACTGTAACTGTAAATAGTTTGGGTAGATTTTACCTTACAATTAACTTTCAAAATATATAAGCATTTGCAAATTAAAAAGAATTATTGGGGCACCTGAGTTGTGCAGTCAGTTGAGTGTCTGACTCTTTATTTCAGCTCAGGTCATGATCCTGGGGTCCTGGAATGGAGCCCCGGGTTGGGCTCCAGTCTCAGTGGGATATCTTCTGAGTTTCTCTCTCCCTCTGCCCCTCCCCCACCACACTCACATGCACTTTCTCTCTCTCTCTCCCTCTCTCAAATAAATAAAGCTTCAAAAAATTATCTATAAACCCAATCATCTTCACCTCTACTTTGGAATATTTAGACATAGAATCGCTTTTTTTTCTTTGAGAAATGTTAAATTATATCACTAACACTTGTTTTTCTTATTTTTAAAAGCAACAAAGCACCAATTTTGGCAAAGTTGAAAATGGGACAAAGGAAAAAACCATACTCATTCCTAATCTGACCACTAGTAACATTTTGCAAATACAAAATATGTACCCGGAGTCAAGAGGACACCCATGCAGGGCATCACAGCCAAGGCACCCAAGTCCCACAGACCCAGGGAGTGGGCCCTCCAGGGAGTCGCTGGGGCAGCGGAGGGCTGCTGCGCCCTAAATGAAGGCAGTGGTTTCTGATCACTAATCAGACAGTACTCACTTACACTGAGAAATATAATAGTTGAAAAAATAATATTCTGCGGGGAAGTCAGCTTGAGAAAGAAAAGTGATATCCAAGGGCTGTTCTATAATATTTTAGTAAAATGACTGAATTACTTTAATGAATAATTTCATTAACCCAAGACCACCAAAATATACACACCAACCAAAAGACAAGGATAAGCCCATTTGAGACACCTCTCCCCGGGGATGCTGTAGAATCACACCCAAGAGCTCCCACCCATTTTTCTCTTCACTGATTCTATTTGGCCCACCTGCAATTCTGATGACACCATCTGGCCTCCTTACTCACGGCAGGTCAATTGTCTGCGTCTACAAACAGGTGACTTAACAAATGTGGCTCCCAAAAACTGGGAAACTATTTTATTCTAAAAAACTAAGAAAGGCAAAGCAAGGGCAATGATCTTTACAATTACCACGTGTTGCAGGAGAGGCATGATCATGGAGATTCTCTAAGGTAGCCTTCATTTGGGGCACCTGGGTGGCTTGGCTTGTTAAACAACTGACTCTTGATTTCAGCTCGGGTCACAATCTCAGGGTCATGAGAGGGAGCCCCACAAACAGCTCCAGGCTTGCTGGGCATAGAGCCTGCTTAAGATTCCCTCTCTCCCTCTCCCTCTGTACCCCACTCTGCTTAAGTGTGCATGCTCTCTCTCTCTCCCAAAATTAAGATAGCTTTCACTTCATTTTTTTTTTTAATATTTTATTTATTTATTTGACAGAGATCACAAGCAGGCAGAGAGGCAGAGAGAGAGAGGGGGAAGCAGGCTCCCTGCAGAGCAGAGAGCCCCATGTGGGGCTCGATCCCAGGACCCCAGGACCATGACCTGAGCCGAAGGCAGAGGCTTTAACCCACTGAGCCACCCAGGCGCCCCGCTTTCACTTCATTTTTAAGTCAGCTCCACAGCCCCATGTGGAGCCCAAAACAGGCTTCAACTCACGACCCTGAGATCAAGACCTGAGCTGAGATCAAGAGTCAGGCGCTTAACTGACTGAGCCACCCAGGCGCTCCTAAGACAGCCTTCAAAGCGGATACTATTCTCTAAATTTTAACTGAGAAGGAAAACATATTATTAATTCTCTATCAGCACTGGTACAGATTTTTTCAAACCATCTTCAAGGAACTGGGGTCCCAACTGCCCCACCCTCCGCCCCTGGCTGTGGAGGAGATGAGGCACTGGAAGTGTGCAGTTATGAGCTACCAGGTGAAACACATGATGCCTGCTTAAATGTACATTTCAGATAAACCACCAATAACGGCATTAAGGACGTGCAATATTTGGGACACACTTATACTAAAAAGTATTCATTGTTTATCTGAAATTCAAATTAGCTGAGCATCTTAGGTGTTTCCTTAGTTTGATAAATTTGGCAGTCCTAGAACAAACACTTTTTCTACCTCCCTACTTTTTAGGTTGGAGTTCCAGACTATCTTATGTTTGAGAAAAGGGCTCAACTATCAGACAAAAAGTTTGAAAACCACTTTGCTAGAGGAATCCAGGCAATGCTCTGAACTCCACTGTCTGTGGGTTTCCCATCAATGAAGCCGAGTGTGTCTGGTTGTTGTGAAAATTAATTAAAGCTTGTAAAGACCTTTGAAATAGGCATGTTCAGCTACATATGCTACAAAATATTTATCACACACCAGACTGCCTGAAAACATACTGATTAACAATTAGATGGGAGAAATTCTAAAAGATGTTAAATCACAATTTTTATGTCACCATATTGAAGAACCCCATGTTGAAACACAGTGGAACCTTCCAACCTAAGACGTGAGTTTATCTTTGAAAAACAGACATGGTTTGCTTTTAAAAGTAGAGTATATTGTGATGGATTTTTTTTTCAGCTGAATCATAATTTTAAAACAGAAGTTCAAGAAAACAATCAGGAAATGAAAATAGTTCATTCCCTATGAGTCTATTGTCTGCTCTTTCTGCTTGGTAAGATTTTTTTAAGCTTAAAAAAAGTTCTTACGAAAACAAAACAGAGATACCAACACAAGAGAACACATCTGGAGGCCACTTGGTGACATTCGTGGCTCTTTCCCCCCACCCCCAAACACTAGCTTTCACGGAAAACTCATACAGTACTTAAAGCAAATGTCACAAAAGTATAACACTCATTATATAATGCTGTCTAAACACTTGAGGCTCAGATGGAAACCTGGCAGTGAAAATGAAGAGTTGAGGCGCCTGGGTGGCTCAGTGGATTAAGCCACTGCCTTCAGCTCGGGTCATGATCTCAGGGTCCTGGGATCGAGCCTCGCGTCGGGCCCTCTGCTCAGCGGGGAGCCTGCTTCCCCCTCTCTCTCTACCTGCCTCTCTGCCTACTTGTGATCTCTCTCTCTGTCAAATAAATAAATAAAATCTTTAAAAAAGAAAGAAAATGAAGAGTAAATAAATGTAGATTGCACCAACATAACAAGGAAAGGCAGGGTATTACTACCTGGTAGGCCAGCCAGGGAAATACACCTTACTCAGAAGCAAAATCAATCACGGGGGAGAAAGATGGGATTCCCAATTAAAGTTGTCAGATCCATCGCTTCTGACTAAGATTCTATAAAGGGGCCACTGAGTGCATGACCAGGAGCAAAATTAATCTTAGGGCCTCATATAAAGACTCGAAATCCTCGGAGTATCATGGTTCCTGCCTTTGCCCCCACTTTTCCTTCTGCCCAGAATGAGTCATTCTCCAATCCGAACGGCAAGGCCCAGTCCTTTTCCATCATTAAGATCCAGCTCAGCCATCTCCCCCTTTCTGAAGCCTTCCTTAATAAGCCGCCCAGGACCCGTGACTTCCGCCCTTGCCTCAGTCCTACTGTTCACCCAGGATGTTTCTCTGTTCCTGCCTCTACCACCATGTTTCACAAGGAAGGGCTTCAGGGCCTTCCTTCCCTACACGGCGGCAAGCTCCAGAAGAGAACCATTCCTACTGGATGCGTGTACTTCCACAGCCTAACCCAGTGCCCAGCAAACCGCAGAGGTCCAGAGGTCCACGGACGTCCACAGAAGTATGCTGAAATGAAAATGATGCTCCACATTGAAACAAAAATGGGGAAAAATTCACGTGAAATGGTTAATATGTATTTGTCAATGCCATTTCTCTTTACTTTCAGAGAATAGGAGAAAAAAAAGACACAATATGCAAAAGAGCTACAGTCACTTGGAAGCCAATACATACAAGTCGGGGAAAGAGGCGGAAGGGGAAAGGTTCTGTACATCCAATTCAGGAGCTAGAACAGCAGAAACCAGCGTGAACATGTCCCAAGACCTCTCTGTAACCGGGAGGGCCAGCCTCCCAAACCAGGGCATATTCCTGACCCACCCTCTAAGAGGCTGCTGGGAAGGCCCACAAAGGTGTCATTAAACAATGGTTCTTTCACACACTCATTACCAGGTGATGGAGTTTGATCTTGGAGTCATGGCTGAAGTGACCTAGATTCAAACTGGTGATTATTAATGTCACATTTATATAGATAGTCCTTCCTATTAGAACAGCCCTTCAGACCCTTACGAACCTGTCAAGAGATGTGCCACGGCTCATTGCCACGTTCATCTGAACAATTCACGAACTCCATCTTCTCAGATATAATACAGATGCTAGACTCCTTCCGGGGGGGGGGGCATTTGTAACTGCGGGCTCAGCCTAATTAGAATGTGAATGAGACCCAAGGCCCTAAGAATTGGCTTAAAAGTTACCAAGTTAATTAATCACAGTGCTATAAAAATGGAACACCCAGGGGCACCTGGGTGGCTCAGTGGGTTAAAGCCTCTGCCTTCGGCTCAGGTCATGATCTCAGGGTCCTGGGATTGAGCCCCGCATCGGGCTCTCTGTTCAGCGAGGAGTCTGCTTCCCCCTCACTCTCTCTGCCTGCCTCTCTGCCTACTTGTGATCTCTCTCTCTCTCCCTGTCAAATAAATAAAATCTTTAAAAAAAATTTTTTTTTAAAAATAAAAAATAAATAAAAATGGAACACCCAGACCAGCAGGTAAGGTGATATACACCAACATGTAGTATTTAAGATTAACACAGAAAGAGTTTCACCACTTGCTGCGTATTTTCATCAGCTTTTATTTGGAGAGTAGGGAAGAAAAGAACATTATTATGGTTTCAAAAGATATGAGAATGCCACTAAAATGGATGTTAGGCTCTTTTTATTTTCCAGTAAACCCTCTCTAAACCTCCTTAAATCAATTCCAATTCAATCAATGGACACAAACATGTTAAAAAAAGTTATAATCACAATGTGATTGCATAAGGGAACATGCTACTTTGAATTCCACTTTACAAGCTTTCCACACTTCCATACAGAAACACAGTGCTCACATTTCTAATTTCTAGTATGAACATAAGCATGCCATTATTGGAACTATATTAGATTAATAATTTGCTCTTAACATTACTATATTTTTTAAGTTCCTCATATTAAACTATAATAAAACCTATTAAATCAGACTTTTGGTAATGGAAGTATATTTTCTCTGAGGTCTTTAGGGGGGAGGGGTGTTGGGAGAGGGTGGTGGCGTTACATTATATGTTTAAATAAAAATAAAAATTTAAAAAATAAATAAATAAAATAAAATATAGCTATTGTTGAATTTTGAACTGGCCACACGGAAACATGAATAAGGAAATCTATTTTTAAAGTTTCACCTGGCTAATATGAATAATTTTGAGTTGACTGTTAAATAATTCTAGCCAGGATCTTAGGTAGGGATAATTAATGATAAAAAAAAAATGTATCCACTCCAATTTATTATCAATCCCCCCCACTTGAAGCTAGAGCCTCCAAATCCGGCATTTTAGAATTAGGAAATTTTGAGCCTAAAAATTCATTAGGACCCTCCCTTTTATAATTGAGGAAACTGAGGCACAGAGTGGCTAAAAAGTCCAGAAAATTAAGTGACTTATCCAAGATCATATGCAAGTTAGTGGCAAGAGAGGCTATGATTACCTAAAAGCATTTAATATAGAATGAACATATGGGTAAGCTTGGGTGGCTCAGTTGGTTAAGCGACTGACTCTTAATTTGGGCTCAGGTCATGATCTCAGTGTTGTGAGATCAAGCCCCCCACCCCATTGGGCTCCACAATGAGAGTGGAGCTTGCTTAAGATTCTCTCTCTCCCAAGGGGGACCTGGGTGGCTCAGTGGGTTAAGCATTTGCCTTTGACTCAGGTCAGATCTCCAACTTCTGGGATCGAGTCCCACATCAGGCTTCCTGCTCAGTGGGGAGTCTGCTTCTCTCTCTCTCTCTCCCCCTCTGCCCACCCCCCCAATTATTCTCTTCCAAATAAATAAATAAAATCTTAAAAAAAATTCTCTCTCCCTTTGCCCCTCCCCCCTCCATGCAACACCGGGTCATACCCCGCCCCCCAAAATGAAAATAAACAGCAATATTTACAAAACATCATCAGTCACAGTGCTTGCTTATCTCCCCCTCTCTCTTTTCTTTGCTTTCTTTCCTTCTTTTCTTCCGTCTTTCCCTCCTTCCCTCCCTCCCTCCTTCCCCTTCCTTCCTTCCTGAAAATTGAACTACAAACATTCATTTATTTAGGAGCTGCCAAGCCAAAGCTCCTAAGGAAGGTACATCTTGAACTAACAGGGAGCTCCTTCAATAGTAAATTGGGAAAACCTTGGTTAAACCTTCACACAGATGCAGCAAAGGTAAATGAGATGAATTTACAACTGCTTTGTGTATGTTGGAGGTATTAGTCTTATTATCAGTAAAGACCCCCCAGTTAAAGAAAACATAAATAGTTTCTGGACAAGTAAGTGGGTTCAACTCCTTAAAAGGAGACTTGACCCACTGCCTATTTAGCCCTGGAAGGTGAGACATTAAAATAATAATTTTAAGGAGCCAGGTTTCCGAGGAAACTAGCTGAAATCACTTAGAGGATTAGCTTTCCACCTCTGGAATTTAAGCCAGAGGATTTCTTGAGTGAAAGATGGGCCAATACCCTTGTTTTAGCATACAAGGAAACACCACAAGTTTGTCTGAAGATAGTGCCTTTATTTTTGGTACAGGTTATTAAGTAGTATGGATATATTATGAAGAGGTCACACAGCTTCCCTGCTGCAAATATTCAATCTTCAATTAATGTGGCATCAGTCTGCTATTTGATTACACTTCATTGATCACTTTATGGGGGGGAGGAGGGGGGAGTCTATCTGCCTTTTTCCTCATACTCTTATCATGTTCCTTTGGCTTTATTCAGATAAGAAAGGAAACAGCTCAGCAACTTTACTTTAGCTGCAAAAACAAAACAAAACAAAACAAAAACCTACACAGACTCAAACAACACATAGGAAAAATCTTTGTTCTGAAAATTTTCACTCAGACAAAAACAGAATACTGGGATCTATTTGTCTTTATTTTACATGTAACATTAAAACAGTCCACAAAACAGAAACAAAAAAACGGTCCACAAATGCCTATCCTGTACAACAAGGGTAGCCATTTGTTAATTTCATTATAAGAATGAGAATACGAGCATAAAGCTCTCTTAACTTGCTCAGCAATCCACACTCTTAGATTGGAAGGGGGTCTCCCAATTGGAAGCACAGCTAGCTCCCTGTATTTTTGCAGTCATTAATTCTGCAGGAATTTATTAAGCACCTTCTATGTGCCTCTAAGACTGAGGATAAGGCAGTGGACAGACAGCACAGACTTCTTCGTGGAGCAGCCAGCCATTAAGTTTCTGTCTGATAGTGGTTAAGTGCTATGGAGGAAAGTGAGGCAGGGTGAGGGGGTCTCAGAAGTGCTGGGTGATGGCTGGGCAGGCAAGAGCGCTGCTATTTTATATGGGGTGATTAGGGAAGGCTTCCCTGATATCAGATGACTTTTGAGCAGAGACCTGAAATGATGCAAAGAGCTAAGATCCCACCTGGAAAAACCTACACTTGTCCTTTATATTAGCTTGTCAAGTCTAGTCAAACAAGGAGATTAGCTGTGAATCGTCAGGAAAGTGAAACTTACAAATAATAAAGCTTTATACAATACTTTGAACCAGCTCTCAATTTATCTCCAATGATCCTTAAACCCTGTTTAGCTACAGCTTAATCTTTTTCCTGACTAAAATGCTTCACAGTATCTCTTCACTTAATGACTAAGAGAGAGAGAGTTTTCCAGTTACACTGTGCAAACAACCCAAGTAGATAATGCAGGTAGAAATTTCCACTCTGAGGTCCTGATTATTTGATTTGGCAATGGGCATACAGTGGGAAAAAATGAGCTGGAGTAGCTGATTTTGTTACTGGTCATGCCTATACGGTAAAAGTTCAAAGGAAACTGGACAGTTATCCAGGTTTTAAAATGGTGAGTTTTGGGGTGCCTGGGTGGCTCAGTTGGTCAAACAGCTGCCTTCAGCTCAGGTCATGATTCCAGGGTCCTGGGATCGAGCCCCACATCGGGCTCCCTGCTCAGCAGAGAGCCTGCTTCTCTCTTTCCCTCTGCCTGCCGTTCTGCTTATTCTGCTTACTTGTGCTCTCTCTCTGTCAATTAAAAAAATAAAATCTTCCAAAAAAAAAAAAGGTGAGTTTTTAAAGTCCCCCCCATATTAATTAAAAATAAAAGAGGAACAACCCCACTCATAAGGAGGGCAACATCTAAGAACAAAAAATATCAAGTAATCAGGAAGTATAAATTTCTTATTTTGTTTATGCTGTACAGAAACAGCCAGTAGTGATACTGACTGATTAAATTTCTTTTAATTTACTCTATGTTCTACAGTAATAGTAATAATGGATAATGATAGGTAATAATCCAAATTTTCAAAGACCGAAAAAGAAAAAGCAAAGAAACAAAATGGACAATAAAACTCTTTTGATCAACTTTTATAAAACTATGCAACCAAAAATTTATTATAAACTTTTATTATTTATTATCAATTATTCTTATTGTATTATCAATGCTGGATAATAAAACTTTCAGATGCATCACAGTTATTTGAGAAAAACTGAGAGTGTGCTTATCACACTTTATTGAGACTCTCTAATATCTTCTCCACAATAAAAAATATATATACAGTTTGGACAAGAACCTGTGTATAGTATGGATCTGGGCAGCTTTAAAGCACTTTCTATGTTATGAAAAATATGATATGGAATCATGTCTATAAAAAGATCAAAATAACTGTTGGCCATAAAAAAGTTACAATTAGCTAGCTTACTTCACTAATCAAAAAAATGGGAATTGGCATTTCTGTTGTTAAAAAGGACAAAGGGCTTAATCAGACATAAACTTTACAAGAAATCTGTCTTGATAAGAATCTATTAAAAATGTTTTTAAGGTTTATTTATTTATTTATTTATTTGACAGACAGAGATCACAAGTAGGCAGAGAGGCAGGCAGAGAGAGGGGGGAAGCAGGCTCCCCACTGAGCGGAGAGCCAGACATGGGGCTCAATCCCAGGACCCCGAGACCAGAAGGCAGAGGCTTAACCCTCTGAGCCACCCAGCTGCCCTCTATTTAAAATTTTTAACCTTCGTAATTTAAAATATTTAAAAATAAGACTTAAAATTATAATGAAGTTGTGAATTTGTCAGAGAAGCTCTGAAACCTTTATGGTGATAACGGTTGGGTTGTATTTCTTAAACTGACCCATATTAAGATGACCACAGAACACTACACATTCATTCATTCATTTGTTCATTCAACACATACAGGCACCCAAACATAAGGCCACACAGAAAACAGCTATGTCTTTCATAAGATAAACTGTTTTTTAACAGAAAGTGAATTACACTTTTAAATGATATGCTCTTTTTTCCAACCTCCAGATACCTTTTCAGAAGTACCTCTGAATTTATTTTTGTTTATTTTCCCCCTTATTATATTTTGATTAAATTGTGTTTTGAATCTGGTATAGCTGACACACAATGTTACATTAGTTTCAGGTATACGACTTAGTCCTTTAACTTCTCTATATGTTTTGCTGTGCTCCCCATGAGTGTAGCTACCATCTGTCCCCATACAGTTCTATGAGGATATCACTGAGTTTATTCCCTAGGCCGCACCTTTTATTCCTGTGACTTATTCATTCCAGAACTGGAAGTCTGTCAACTCCCATTCCCCTTCATCCATTTTTTACAATCATCAGTTTGTTCTATTTATCTGATTCTGCTTTTTATTTGTTTATTCATTTGTTTTTCTAAGATTCCATACATGAATGAAATCATATGGTATTCGTCTTTCTCAGTCTGATTCAATTCACTTAGCATAATACCCTCTAGGTCCAATCATGTTGTCACAAATGGCACAATTTCATCCTTTTCTATGGCTCAGTAATATTCCATTATTTATATTATACATTTTACACACACACACACACACACACACACACACCCCACATCTTCCTTATCCACTCACCTATTGATAGACACTAAGGTTGCTTCCATATCTTGGCTATTGTAAATAATGCTGCAATAAACACACGAGTGCACACATACATCTTTTCGAATGTGTGTTCTCATTTTCTTTGGGTAAATAAATACCCAGGAGGGGAATTACTGGATCATATGGTATTTCTATTTGTAATTTTTTTTTAGGACTCTTCTACTGTTTTCCAGAGCAGCTGTACCAACTTACACTCCCACCAAGAGTGCACAAAAGTTCCTTTTCCCCCACATCCTCACCAACACTTGTTATTTCTGTACTTCTGAATTTAAAGGAATGAAATCAGCTGTTAATTTGGACCAAAAAAAAAAAAAAAACCCAAACCCACAAATAAACAATCAATACACTATGGAGTATCCCCAAAGTCTGGATACACAGGGGAAATATGTATTTATTATGCTGTTTTACAGATGAACAATTATATCCACTGTATTAAATCTGGAAAGGTATCCAAAAGGTTGATGAAAAGCATATTGGGCGTATTATTTGAAAACATAATACTACATTTTCAAGAAGTCTCCTGACTTCTTGGGCTCTCTATATTTGTGGAGCATCTGCTGTGGGCCAGGCACTGTATTAGGCACTGGGTACACAATGGTGAACAAACATGGTCCCTCCCTCACATTAATTACCATCTATTTACAAGAGTGAAACACAGATATTCCTGGAAGTGGGTTAGAATGATATGTATAAATTTTGGACAGCCACGTTAGGAATAAACATGGAGGTGCAGAAAGGAAGGGAAAGGAAGGAGGGAGAAAGGAAAGAAGGAAGGAAAGTAGTTCAGCCTCATAGGATTAAAAGCACAACATTTTAGAACCAGAAGGAAATCTTAGAGATCATCTAATTTAGTGGCTCTTAAGCACAGCTGTGCTTCGGATTACCAAAGAAGGTTTTCCAAGCTATATGTGCAAGACCCTACCCAAAAGCCACTGCCTGAAAATCTCTGTGTAGTTGTATTTTGAAAAAGCTCCATAGGTGTTTAGGATTCAAACCTTTGCTTAATATATACTGATCCAACCTAATTCCCTCACTTATATATGAGGAGATTGAGGCCCAGAGAGGTTGAGAGGCTGACCCAAAATCACACAACTATATTGCAGTCCAATTTTTCTGATTTTCAGAAAAAGACTGTAGAAAAACTGTCTTTTTCTGCAATATTATACCATATCACCACTATCTACTCTTGAAGCTCTGCTCAAGAAGAAACAGGATAAAACTGACCATCACTTCCTAAAAGTAACTGAACCAAAGTAAAAAGCCAGGGTCTATGGGCAACACAAACATCATTAACAAAAAACCCTTCACACACCACAGTAACCTCGTTGTTTCCTGCTTAAACAGCCAAGTCAAGCTAGTTTAAAACACTCTCAAATAGGGACACTTGGGTGGCTCAGTGATTAAGTGGTTGCCTTTGGCTCTGGTCATGATCCCAGGGTCCTGGGATGGGGCTCCCTGCTTGGCCAAGCAGGGAGCCTGCTTCTCCCTCTCCTACTTTCCCTGCTTGTGTTCCCTCTCTTGCTGGGTCAAATAAATAAATAAAAATCTCTAAAAAAAAAAAAAAAAAGAGCAAAAACTTCTCAAATAAATATTATTCTTATCAGTTTCTCATTTCAGCACTGCAATGAATCATAATTTTGGTTTTCATGGTAAGGAGGGAGAGAAGAAGAGAATGATTTTTCTAGCTTACTCCTTAAAATTCATAAAGTTTACAAGAAAAAAAAAAGGTTTCTAATACCTCAATATGAAGAAAGCCTAGTTTGCTTTTAACACGTTTGGCAGTACTTAAGGACATGTTTTTGGCTATTAGCCTGGCAAGCTGTTTAAGCTTATAGAAGGCCCACAAAAGGAACTTCTATGATTAAGTTAGTTAAACACAAACATCTTCTCTGTATATTTTATTCCCTCCCTTCACATTCACAAAAACATAAAAGGCTAAAACATTTTAGAACGAGGTGAGGGAAGCAAGTTATTTATCACTTCAGCTCCTTTCTTGAGGCTTGTGTAAATAAGAACTAAAGAACTCAATGAAATTATTCATGTGATCCTTGCAATGAACAAAGCTAAGCATCAGAAAGCAGTTCAAAATTCCTCTGAAGCATATGTATTTTCTTACAAGAAACATCTGTGATTCTCTAATGTACTTCAGACCTAACTTATCTCTTTCTAAAAATTATGTAACATGCACACACTTCAAGCACCAAACATACTTATTAATTACATAGTCACGGAAGAATTTAAAATGCCGTCTTTTTTTTTGACACACATTATAGCAAGTATTTCAACACTCGAGCACTAAGCAGTCTTCTCACATAAAATCTAACAGTTCCCTAAACTGTTTGGAACTGATGTTTTAAAACAAAACAAAATGCCACACTATGTAGCTCTTTTCCAGATCCTAACTAAGGAGTTTAGATTATTCAAGCATGTAAATAATATAGCTGGAAATATCAATTACAGCTAACAAGTCATGAGTGTCTTCAGAAGATTACCGTATTATTTGCTTATCAGGGAGATAAAAGGGGGTAAAAAAGAAGTGCAAATGCTTTTGGTGAAACTGTAACATGGTTTAAAGCAGTTTACTATTTTTAGACTGAAAGAGTGGTGTGTATACATTTGTATTTGTGTGCGCGCGTGCTTGCACACGCAGAAGACAGCGTTTTAACTAGGGCGGAGGAGCTGGCCAATATAGAAAAGGGTTTTAATAGCCTTTCTATTTCAACCATAGTTACTGTGGGTTTTGTCACTATAGCAATGGGCCTGGGTGGGGCAAGTATCTGGCAGGCTGGGGTGCTCAGCTGGTAAAGCAACATAGACCTCATTTTACCTCGAGCTGAGCAAATTTTCTCTAAGAAGTTTGGCTTAATTGAAAGACGGTTTGTAAGGATAAAGGAGAAGTCTAAGCATCATTTGGTGGGCGCTTCTTCCCAGGACACTGCTATACTAAGCCTACCCTTGCGCCTCCCGCATTGGATCAAAGGCCTCCGCTATCATTCCTTGGTGGTAGTACCCTGGATTGAGGCAGTAACCTAACCTCCCCAGTCTCAATGATTCCTAGCAGCCTGGGTTAATTTCAGCTGTCTCTACAGGGGCTCCATGAAACATGGCATTTACAAATTTGGATTATACAGCACTATTTATTACACTATGGAAGATTTCCAAAAATGCCAGAAGAGATGTTGGCATTTATGCAAGTCTGCTACTGTTCAACCCAAAGAAGCACTATACTCTATAGGATGTTTTTTACCAGGATTGAAAGAGCCTATGTGAAAACACCTTAATTAGGACCATCTTAGCACCTCAGTTACTGGATACCCTCTAGCTCTAGGTGTTATGTTTCAAATGGGCCAACAAACCAGCCTGGAAACAGAACCCCCCAGTCTTGCAACCAATCCCTTCACTCCAAGTCCTGACAGTGTATATTTTCTTATTTTCAGATTTAATAAGTCAAGTGTACCTGGTAGCTATTAAAAGATTTAAACCACTACCATTTTTAAAAGGTTTCAGTGTTCAGAAACTTCAAGCCCACAGAGGGGGGCCGAACTCAAGGGTTTGATGGCCACAGAATGGTGGAATTATGTGCTGGTCTCCCCCCACCCCTTTAAAGAATATTCTTATTGATCTCTCTCTACTCCTTTAATGTGTTTTTAACACATGACCATGGGCTCATGAAAGTAAAATAGAAGAATCTAAAGAAACGACAATGTATCAAATAGTCTCCAGTGACCTAAAAAGAAAATTATAATGACAGATTGCTAAGGAAGGAGGTAGGTGGCGGGGGGACTTAATGTTAGCCATTTACAATATGCAATCAGATAACCTTTTCCCCTCTTATTCTTTGGGGGAAATCCAAACTACCTACACGATGTTTCTTTAAAATTTTCCTTTAATGAACAGTTCAATTATGCTTGCTCAAATCCAAAGGCCATCCCAGAAAACCTGGGTGAATACTGTATCATGGTAAGTGGTGTCTACTTTATATCAGACTTCTTTTTTTTTAAGGCAACAAAAATGGCAGGGGGGGGGTGGTTATAAAAAACTTCACAGGAAACCAAATAGCCTTTATTTAAATTAAAAGCAATCACAGCCTGATTCTTGGAACATGCTTCGAAATGCTTTTTGGCATGCAGCTGCTACATGCCGCCAATATCGTGTGTAATTGGAAACATTTCAAACAGAATTGTTACCAAAGTCAAAGACCATAATTGCGAGCTGTGGGATCTGTGCCTCAGATAAAAGAAGGGCAGCTGAGTGAGAGCTCACTGCATTGAGGAGTCTACTTATGGGTCTGCATCTGACTGCAGTATTTCCACTGCATTATTGACAAATCTTTCTTTCCAGAGACCCAGTGAGAAGAGAAGGAAACAGAGGAGCATACACAAAGCAAAAGCTGGTGGGTGCTATAAATCAGGAATCGGGACAAAACTCTGAGAAGTGTATGACTTCAGTACTGGAACAACTGAAATAACACAGCCTTAACTTTTTTTTTTCTTCCCAAAGTGCAATCCACTAGAAATGAAAGGCATCTCTCCCAAGAGTTTACCCCAAATCCACCAGTGAGAAAAATGCAACTGTAGTTTAACTGGTCAGCGGGATCACTTAGGACCAAACTTATGAACAGTGTAGGGTGGTGAGGGGGTGTGTGTGTGGGGGGGAGTTAAGTAAAGGTAAATGACAGCTGCCTGCTAGTTTACAGCTTTAAGTTTTTAAAATGTTTACACTGGCATCTGCTTTGCTGACATTTTTATTTGTACTTTAAATTGAAAATCTCTTTTTCTAGGGAAATGAAGGTGGAAAGCTCTAATCAGTTCAGGCTGGGCACTCATTCTTGTTCCTAAAGAGGTCCCTTCAAAAGGGACCAAACGCATTTAGAGTTCAGTCTAAACAAGCAAACAAAACAGAGACACAGAAGAATTATTACATTTTCTTTGAGAGGTTTTGATCCCCTCTCAGTAACTGGAAATAGTGCCAATGGACCCTTGGCTCAGGACTGGCTCTTGGAAAAATCGTGTCATTCTGGCACACTGGAAAGTGATCTGATTCTTCTGTCATATCTCCGCACCAGAAGTGTCATGACATCAGCATGCTCCAACTTACAAAGTGGGTCTCCTACTACCATCCCTGCTTCAGGAGAGAGGGGAATGAGGGAAGACCAGGCTTCACTGGATCCCCCAAGCACTCTGAGGCCAGACCTCTTCCCCGGCTCTCAAGGGTCCTTCATCTACACATGTGTTATCCTCCTGGACCTCAGTTACAGGGGGAGCCGAGGAGGTGCACTTGCGTGTATGTGAGATGGGGAAGTCCAGAAGTGGGGGGGGGGGGTGCTGCTGTGGTTCCCTGGTGCCATCTCTGTCCCTGGCATTCTGTTCTGGAGCGCTGGCTCCATAAGCTGCCTGAGGTTTCGAGGAACTGCAACAACGCAGGACTTGGCACCCAGATTATTGTACTTTCTTCTCCCAACATGTTTGCTCTCACACCAGCCTTCCCAAGATATTAGTGCACAATCTGGAAACACTTTATTCTGTAACCAGAAGAAAAAGCAGTAATGGTCCCTGAAAACACCAACCAACCAACCAACCAAGACACGCAATTCATTCACTTCCTTAACTCCTCTTTATTAGAGAATAATTACACGGGGATTTAAGCAAACTGAATATTCTCACACTCCTAAGAGTTAAACAACTGATATTATTTAACATAAAAGGAGGGGAAACAAAGAGAACTACTTCTCCAAGAAGACAGAACCTATCCAGGTCCAGTGGCATCTTTAACATTTTTATGCACAGATGAGAATCACTTCGACTTTTTAAATTACTTCCCTTCTTTAAGAAGAAAAATTCCCTTTTATGAAATACTTTAACCAGGAAGTTAACTGCAATCAACTGGAATACTGGTTATGATATTTTTTCCCCGAAAATCATTTCCTCATAATATGGAAAACACAAACTATAGATATAGGCCATTAAAAGTTACTTAATTACTGGAAAGTAATTTTTAAAGATTCTTATTTCATTTCATCAGTACTATGAACACTCACTCCCAATATTCAACTTTTGTGTTTTGCTTTCAAGTAATTATAAAACTTTTTAGAAAAATTATCGTACAATGTGACTTTTTAAAACAGATTTCAGCTTACTTTTTAAAAATCCTTCATTAGAGAAACCTCAAATTTTAACCTTTTTTCTTTTCTTTTGTGTCTTTTCAGAGCCATCATAGGAGAGGATATTAGTAGTAACCATACTTTTATCCACATCTGACTCTAAACTTAATAGTTAGCTATTAACCCCATAAGTAGTTTTTTTTCTTCCCAGATGATACCAGATTTTATTTGCATGACCAAAGCTGACTCACTGCAATCCCCTTTATTACAGAGACAAATGGTGGTTCCATGGAACTTATTAAAACATGATAAACTTTTTAAGTTTCATTGGTATTGCTAGCAGAACTGATTGAATCTGTCATTTTAGTAAAACATATCACTTTTCTTTTGAGAAAACCTGTAAACCAAGAGGGTCACTCAGTGAAAAATCAACACTAAGTACCACATTAAGGATGGAAAAATGAATTTCCCAAACCTATTTGCTCACATCAACATGGCTACCCTCTGTGCACCATCCAGTTTTTCCCCCTTCCATCCCCCCCTTCCTCCCCTCTTCCCCTCTTTCTTCCCTTCCTCCCTCCTTCCTTCCCTCCCTTCCTGTGTTCCTTCCTCCCTTCTTTCCTAGGTTTATTTACAAGAATGAGTCAGTATTGTTAGCCATGACTTATTAAAACAGATTTTTTAGTTCATCAGCCATCGAGCTAACTCTTAACTGTGGGTAATGTCCGTTTATTTCTAGAACCTTTAGTTTTAATATGTGGAGCACATGCATTGTTAACCTTTAAATCCTTTGTATAAACATTTCTGGTAGGGCTTGTGAAATATCTCCTTCTGTGTTTCCTGACTCTCCAGTTGATGGCATTTAGAAACCCTCTGGTACCAGCAGGTGCTGTATTTTGCTTTCTTCAAGCTCCAGCTGGGCTACAATGACAGATTCCTGTCCCAGGCCAAACCCAGCCACCTAGGCTAGAACCACATCGGAGGCAAACTGAACCGGGCCCCACCAGACAGCAAGATAAATGGCTGCTGTTTAAGTTTAAAATCCCTTGGTGGGAGTAAATATTGTTCCAGGGAAAAAGGCTTGACAAATATTGCGTCATCCTTCCAGAGCTGTCTTGATTAAAGCAGAATCTTTGGATTAAGTTGGTGCTCAATTCAAAGTGTATCTATCTTGCTGTCATGGGATTTTCCCCCTCCTTCCTAGAGTCTGAAAACACAGATTGTTGAAAATGGTCAAATAAGACCGCTGCCTCCCAAGGGGCTGCAGTCCACTCCTGATAATAGAAGGCGGCGGAACACTGACACTTCACTGAGGAGAATGGAGACAGCAAAGGCTTAGTGGGAAAGGGCCAGTTGTCACCTAAGTGACAGGCAACAGCTGAGCTCACACATCTGGAGCCGGACCAGGGCAAACATTCAGCAACCCTTGCCGGTCTACACCTTGGGCCTGTCTGAAGGGGCAGAGAGAAGTTCCCTTTCCTTAGAAAGTGCGTTAAAAAAATATCTGATGGTGAATCACATCCATTACATAATGCCAGCCGCTGCAGTCTCAGCCTTCTGAAGTACTGGTTAAGAGGAGGTGGAACACACAACGGCAAGGCGTGCTCACATACAATTTGGTCGAGTAGAAACTGTCCTTCATAAAATCCATCCTAAAAGTCGTAGATACATGCCTGCTCTTTAGAGCACAAATGGATCTGAACTCCTCCAAGCACGATCTTTACATGCTCTTCCCCTTCGGGCAGGTTCCCGGGGTGTGTTCTTCACCTTGTCCATGGCCCAGATCTGTCTCCCATTCTCTTTCTAAAAGCAGCAACCAAATATGTTTGGGTTGTGATTCCGAATCCTCCTCAGGCAAGCCGCAACTCAGTGTGCTGCCAGCCATCCTCCCCCACCCCTGCCTCAGTCTTCAGCCTGCTGAAGACAATCTGTGGGCAATTTTTCCCAAGTCCCCGAAATAATATGACACTGCTGAGCGTCACTGGCGATGTCGTTGGTTTTTCTTAGAGGGCAATGAAAATTTAACAGCTTTCTGCTGCATCCTGAGTCCCGGTCCTGCTAATTATTACCATACCCAGTTTCTCCAACTTTTTCTGCCTAAAGGGAGGAAGACGCTCCCATTCTTTTCCACATACGTGCTACATGCAGAAAACACCTCTGTCGGGGCGGGAGGGGGCGGGGGAGCTGAAGCACCCCTGCCCAAAAGCAATCGGCCCTTTCCGCAGAGCGTTAGGAGAGAATCAGCACCCTGCCTCCCGACGCCAGTAGGTGACAGGCGATCCTAAGCGGCGGACACATGCCAACGCACCCTCGCCTCCCTGCGTCCCTCATCGCCCCAACTCTGGGGCCACCGAGCGGGGTTCCACGCAGAAGAGAATCAAGGGAAGAGTTGGTGTGATGCAGCAAACAGGAGCCATGAGGGCAGCCTATCTGAAGCCCTCTTGGTGTTGCAGCTCCGTATCCGCTTTCCGTGTCTACACAGCCCAAGCCGATTCTGCCCGTCTCCCTTATTTTCTGCTCTGCCCGCCCAGTCTGGGTGTCACAGGCCCCCGCAGTGACACCGTGGGTGCCCGGCCCTTCCCCTGCGGCGCTCGCACCCCACTGCCGCGCCGCAGCCCCTCTGCAGAGCCGGCCGGAGCCGGGCTGCCACTCACCCCGCGCAAGGGAGCGAGAAGTCGGCTGGACGGTCCTCTGAGCCGCGGCAGGTCTGCGGAGCTGCGGTCCGCCGCGTCAGGGGTGGGCCAGGGCGGGCAGCGAGCGAAGCATCGAGAGCCCGGCCAGTCGCCGTGAGGACCGCGGCGCCCCCCGGGGAAGTCAGCGCAGGCGGCGCGAGGCTGGCATGTTCCGGGGCGCGCTGTCGGGCGGCTGCGGCCGCGGGAGGCGGCGCTCACAGCGGGCTGCCGGCGGATTGCGCTCGGATTCCCAAGCCCCGCGCCGCGGCGCCGCCGCCGCTCACCCCGCCCTCGGCCTCCAGGGCCCGGCGGGAGCGAAAACGCGGAGCGCGGACGCCGCCGCGGGATCCAGGCCTCTCCGCGCGCGCGCCCACGCGCACCCCGGCTCGGCCCCGAACAGCGAGGTCCCTGCGGGGCTCCGGCGGGCACGCGGGCGCGGGGCGGCGAGGAAGGGCGTGCGGGCGGGTGGCGAGCTGGGCCTCACCGGCTGGGCGCGCAGCCTGCAGAGCCGAGCGAGGGACGGGTTATCTGCAAGACGAAGTTCACCCAGGCGCAGCCCAGGTTCTCAAGTGCAGCTCGGTCGTCGCCTCTGCCCCGCCCCCGATTTTTTGCTCCCTCCCCCTTTTTTTTTAACCAACAATCCTGATAGATTGAAAGACAGGAAGGGTGAGGGGTGGGGGGAAGACAAACCCAATTTCCTCTGATCAAACGGTTTGGGGATTGCCTATTTGGGTCTCTCTTCACTTGGTGTGTGTGTGCTGGGGGAGAGGGTAGTTAATTACTCTTCGATTCCTTCCTGCGCGCCTCGCCCCGCTGGGGACCCACTTGGACTCCGTCCTATTTCGTGTAACCCTGCCGGCGGGGCTGTCTCCGCCCGCAGGAGAGTCAGCGTCTAGCTCCTTCCCGTCCCCTCCTCGACGGTCCCAGCATCTCCAAGAAAACCTCAAAGTGTGGGGAGTGCGTTTGAGAACCTCAGCCCACTCTCGATGTCCAGAGCCTGACCCAAGTTAGCATGGCTTACTTAAAGTCGTTTTCACACTATTAATTTGATCACGATGATCGTTTTTCGCTGGCCGACGACTCTCCAGGTTTTCTCTCTGCCCGATTCCCAGGGTTGGGCTCTCAGGCACGGTCTCCCTGGATGAACTGGGACTCGGTCTGTGTGGAAGTTCTGCAGTGATATTCGTGTTGCCTTAGAACCTCTCGCCATTTCCAGTTCCAGATCAGTGAAGTCACACACCGTGTGGGTACAATTTCCTCCTAGGATGCAGAGGGCAGACCCGACGGCAGCTGCTAACCCCAACATGACAGGTGTCTCTGTGAAGCTGGAGCTTCCTTGATCTGTCGACAGCTTTCACAACCTTCTAGGATACTGTATCATCCTCCAGGAGAGGAGAGAGAGAGAGAGAGAGAGAGAGAGAGAGAGAGAGTGTGTGTGTGTGTGTGGTAAGAACCATTTTTTTTTTCCCTTTAAAAAAGGGTCAAAATTGCCAATCTCAGATTTTTTCAGTTTCTTCGATTTTCATTGGAAGTGAAGTAAGGAAATACTCAGCAAAAAATAGAGTCAAAAAAGAGGACGTAAGGAAATAACATCTAAAGGCAAAGGGAGGAGGAAACAGAGCAAATCTAGGGAAATGTTTCACCTTGGCCCTGTGCCCTGTAATTCCAAGTCTGACTCACATCTCTGGCACTACAGAAGCTCTCTCTCTCTTCTAGATACACAGGCTGGGGTTCTGATCTCTGAGCACAGATCACTCAGGAAACAAGGCTGTGACTTTTGAAATAACTCCATTTGCTTTTGGTGTTTGTAACTGATGGGAATCTGAGGGAACACAACCTAGGCTGCCCAGCTCCTCAGCATTTTATTGAAGTTAGCCTTTTAAATATTGTCTGTTTATCTTGCCTTGGTTATAAATGCTTCTATGAAGCTATAAACTTTTAGTTTCTATCTAACCTCCAGAACTGCCCAAGAAGATTGACAACATGATTGATTTCACCCATGGAGGTGGTAAAATTAGTAGGTTTAAGGGCAGAGCCCACTGTCTTTGTTAGTATCTGTGGGTGTCTGCCTATTGTCTCAATCAAGACCTTCAAGCGAAAGCAGTTCCCCAACAAACTGAATGATGCAGTGAAATAGAATCCGTTGAGGATGGAGCATCACACAGCAGCATCTTCATGAGGAAGTTCTCTTCAGTAGACCAGCAGGCATTTGCAGCAGGCAGAACTGGTATGAAGAAGCTCATGGAGAGAATATAAAGCCTGCACTTGGACCTCCCTGATAATTGGAGAAAATGTTACTTTCTTATGATAAGAAATGAATCTGTTATCAGAGGACTTATAACTCTGTGATGATGTCACAAAGGTTTTGTTTGCTGAGCATCAAACACAACAACAGTAGGGAATCCACGGTTGTTCCCTTCAGAGGCTTATTTCCTTTCTGGACAGTTCGCTGGGCAGCATCTTTTGGATCCAGTGCAAATGTGAATGCTTGGTCTTCAACCAGGACTCTCATAACATTACTCTGGGTCGTGCATGTGACGATTTGCAGTCAGAGAGGTCTGAATTCAAATCTCAGCTCAGCTCCTTACCAAATGTAGCCCAGGAGAATGTTGTTAATCTTGAGATGATTCTTAGTTTCTTCATTTGCACATGAGGAGAGTAATAGCTACCTCAGAGAGATAGATACAGAGAGGACTGAATGCTAGGTGTGCAGAAAAGACTCACTACCCGGAAAATTTATATAATGCCATAGCCACCCTTCTGTACACCCGCCTCCATGAGAAATCCTGCAAGGTAGAAAAGAACCATTTAAAATTTAATCTAAAAAAAGCACACTTCATTGCGGACTATTGGGTTGCTTCTGGGTTTTTTATATTACTGGTGTTACTTTGCCTTTGCAAACCAATATGGTACCATACTTAAATAAATTTACTTAGGGTATGTTCACTTTTGTTTTAAAGCCTTGGTAACAAATGATATATATATTTTTAAATAATAGCTTTATGCACTGAACTGTGTCCTTCAGAGATTCATCTGTTGAGGTGGTCCCCTCCTAGTACCTCAGTATATCATCTTGCTTGGAGGTAGATAGAGTCTTTGTAGCTTGAACCTTAAAAAAGCAAGAACTGACAATGTTGGCAGGCTCTGAATAAGTCTGTTTGATTGCTAGGCTTTGCTTGGTCACTATTCCCTGTGTTTGCCCACAATGGGGATTCCTTTCCCTGACCCGAAGACTTAGTTCCGCTCAGTGTTTCCAGGGCAAATCAGTTTTGACCCTTCAATGGGGGCACAGGCTTAGCTATAAGGCGTTTTCCCTTGCTAGACATCCTACATCAGTTTTCCTAGGAAATCCCTACCCGGGGCTTTCTAGATTGAGCACACCCTCCTTGTATTAAACTAAAAGGTCCCTCATATTTGTACTCTACCTCTCCAGTTTATTTTCCCACTGGTCCCCACCCTTGTTTGCTCTAACCATATTAAACTATTTACAGTTCTTGAAAAGCGTCAAGCTATTTTATGCCTCTTGTGCTTTGAACATACCTAGAATGTTACCTGCTGATAACTGCCCTCTTTATCAGCTAATTCCTGCTTATCCTTTACAATTCAATCTAAACATCACATTTTTGATGGTCCATTGGAATGCATATCGTTGTTTTGCCTGCCTAGCATTTATTTCTCCTTTATAATTCCCCAGATTTTCTTTGGGGAACCACTTTTCCCCATTGTTAGTTCCCATAGTTTCCTTGGAGACTTATCCCTGGACCATGGGACCCAGACCTGGAAAACTAGAGGTCTGGATCTTCCTGATCAAGACTAGTCCAGGGATGGGTATGTGAACCAGGTCAGATCCTGGGATTGTGCAAGAACTCTTAGAAATTTCACAGCAACAAATTCAACGAATGAATACCTATTTAGCATTTATATACCAGTGATTTCTTTGCTGGAAATTAAACAGTAAAACCAAACAAAGTCTCTATCCCTATGGATCTTCTTTGAGCCCCTGGATTGAACTCTGCATGAAAACAAACTACCACTGAATGTTTCAGATAAAATTGATATTTGTTGTTATCTTTTCAGCAAGTCTGGGGTTTAAGAGACTTGCAATTAAAAAATACTAACTGGTATCACCATTTACAGGCTACTTTTCTCTGTTCAACTTTCTACCCTTTTTATCACGTCATTTGTTTATTTGATTAGTTATACCTGACCTTATTCCAAAAAGATTTAAGGCCATTTAAAATTAAACAGCAATAACATACAGCAAGTTCACTTGAAATTTTAATTTGAAAGTAAGTATGAAATGAGAAACAGAAAGGAGACAAATTCATAAAATTAATTCCACAAAGAGTGGGACACAATTTAATTTTTAGGTTTCTAGCAGCCAATAGGGGTCACAGAATTCTTACACAATTGAAAACATCTCTAAGATAAAATAATCCTTTCAGGAGAAGCCCCCAACTATTGCTAAATCAAAGAATGGAAAGAAGCACCCATCCCAGGTCATCATGAAGAAGGCTCCAGACAAATGATACACAACATCCTCGACAACATCCTTGCAGAGCACACAACAATGTGTTTCTTCGGGCTGTTTCTGAGAGAGGCCATCCCTCAGTTCATTTTTCAGGAAATTCATTTTTCAGAAGGGGAAACGGAATTCACTTCACTTCGTGGCAGACATTTCAGAGTATATAACAGTTACAGAGAAGTTAGTAATCCGGAGTATTCGAGTAGTGCACACGAGGGGCAAGCCACATATTTGGAGGGGACAGAGGTAGGGTCAGGGAAATCTTCCTGGAAGAAGAGGCATCTGAAGGGTGAACTAACCTGAGGAAAGTTGCATGTGCGTGCGTGCCTGTGCATACAGGCGTTTGCTTGCACTTGTTTCCGTGTTCAAGCAATTTAGGTAGAGGGAAACATCGTGTGTAAAAGTGAAGGTGTGAGGGCAAGTATGGTGAATCTGAGAAACTGACAGACGTCCATCTGGCTGCAGGTTGGGGTTCAAGGGGAGAGTGATGATGGGGGCTTGGAAGAGCCTAGAGAGATGGACAGAGGCTGGGTCAGGACTAAACTTTGGTGGGGGAAGACGGTGGTTTCAGTTTTGGATGTCAACAGAGAGTAACCTTCAAAAATGACTGAGAAGAAGCTAAAGATACAGGAAGGAGCTAGAGAGAAAGGGGTGTGAAGGAACTCAAAAGAAGAGGGCATTTCAAGAACAGAGTAGTACCTCTCCTCTTCTGCTAAATTTTAGACTGCCCGAAACACACTGTTTTTCATGGACCCCTCATAGTTTTATCAAACCCCTAAAGGAGAGGTTTGCTGGAGGCCCTCACATGTCCTGATGGGTGGGCCTCAGGGACCTCACAAAGTCCCACAGTTGACAGTAGTTCTATAAAGTGCTAATCTGCATGCCCTCCAGGCAATCCTCCATAAATATGCACCAGGCTTTGGGAGTTTGGCCAGTAGTGATCTTGAAATGATTATTCCTCAGTAATACTTGACCACTCTATGTTGCCCATTTAAAAAGGAATTATAGGTTTTAACAGTTAACCGAGCCAAACTGACCAACTCTTATGAAAACTGACCCAGGACATGTGCAAGAATCCAAGACCACCTCAGAAGTGAGTCGGAGGAGAATGCGTGGTTGAGGTCCAGTCCTTTATTACAGCAATCCTTGTAATCTTTGATTCATTGTCTCTTCTTCTTTCTTTCCTTTTCTTTCTTTCTTTCTTTTTCTTTTTTTGGAAAGGGGGGGTAGGGGGAAGGGGCAGAGGGAGAGAATCCCCAGCAGGCTCCACCCCCAGCACAGAACCCCATGCAGGGCACCATCCCACGACCCCCGAGATCATGATCTGAGCCAAAATAAAGAGTCAGATGCCCAACTGACTGAGCCACCAAGGTGCCCCTGTTGTCTTTTCTACTAGTCTGCTCCTTGGGGGCAGAGTTCTGCCTAATCCAATGTTGTACCTCCAGTGCCTCGAACAGCAGACTGGAACAGAATAGACGCAATATACGTGAAATGACAAGTGACTCCTGGGCCCCAATAGAGGGGACAAAGGAAGGAGTGAGATGGGGGTGGAGAAGGCCAGTCAGCCCATCCCTAAAGCCATCCAGCCAAGGCTAGTGTGGTCCACAGTCTGAAGGAACTCAGGGACAGATATTTGGGCTGTAGAGACAGATATTTGGCTCTGTAGAGAGGCTGTAGATGGGGAGGCAGTGGGCCAGGTGAATTGGCAACCTGAGTTTAGCGGCAGGAAGAGGCAGTTGGAGTTCAAGGGTAGAGCAGAGTCCCAGTGGCCAAAGTAGAAAGCAGGGTTGAAATCCAGCACTATCTGCACATGAGGAAGGCAGAGCTGCTGCTTGGAGGAGCCAGAGCAGATCCCAGCTTGGGGAGCAAGATGAATTGGACCTCCAGCACCGGAATAGAGAGGCTGGGACTGGAGAGTAGCTGGGTGTGCGTGGATTTTGGTTCTCTGTTTCTGTCTTCCTTATTTATATTTCAAACCGGACGTTATCAATTTTACATACCTGTGAGTTTGAGAGAAAGAAGAAAAATAAATGTCCTTTTGCTCACAGCTTTTAACCCTGTTTTATTTCAAATATTCTTTGTGCAACATACAGACACAATTAATTTATTCACGCTGACAGCTTATAAAAACTAAAGAGAGTGACATGACGGCTTTTAATGACCTTTCTGGAAATATCTTGAGTTAAATGGTGACTTATTTTCTCTTTTTTCATCTACAAGGACCTTTGGAACGTATAGCTGAATCACTGGAGGAGGATTAAAGTCAATCCTCGGCTTCTCAAACTCCAGATCTTAGGCTTCCCAACATATTCTCTCCTTTTTATAAAAAGTAGCAATTCCTGCTTCAGACTGTTGCCTATTCTTTTGGCAGTAGGCTTGAAGATTTCCTATAGATAGCACATGGCGTTCCATAAATATCTTTAAGAATGACCTGCAATGTCTGAATTAGCTTTTCTCCTCCCTCATGCTTTGTCTGGGGCAGGAATTCCCAGATGTCAGAGTTTCAATAATTCCTCAACTCCTACTCATGCCCGCCAACCCAACCCTCAACTCCCACCCTGAGCCCAGAATTTGTGGGGCATTAAAATAAAACAAAACTCACGCAAGCCTAAGGAAAAAAAAAATGCCATGCTCAATCGTGTGGTTATGGGCTATAAATATACAAAAGGAACAACTTTCAAATGGAGGTTGCTAAACTTCTAGTCCATCTTCTTCTGGAGTTGAAGATGGGAAGGGGGATGTTGGGGAATGATACTTACATGCCGCTTCATGAGCAAAAACCAAAACAAACAAAGGAAACTATTGCCTTGTGCTTACCCACTCTGAAAATCCAGACACGGAGTCACATGGTAGGACAGCGGGAGCAGCTTGGAGACACATTCCATGATCCCCTTGGGAACTGGCTCCCAGGCTAGCACCCTGCTCCAGGATGTGGTTTTCTGGTGAGTGAGAGCCATTCATGGGGCTAGAAATTAGCCTTTTATGTTAGTGTGCTTACCTTGTGACTACAGCACACTCCCCTCTACATTACTGTCTAAAAGCATTAGCAGAAGAATGTGTCACTCACGATGTGACTGAGTGAAATGTGTAAAGGAAATTAGTTTACTAACTCCATTAGGTTAAAAGGCAAATGGGAGACTAAACCAATAATCAAATGGTAATATTTTAATTTTCAGGGTACGTTAACTGACAGGGAATTTCTCTTTTAATTTAGCTTTCTACATTGTGTAATAATGAAGTCTAAGGAGCCTTACAGAGAAACAGAGGAAATTAGGGTGCCAAGTAAATCAAAGCACTTAATCCTTTTTATAGAGTTGCAGAGTACAACCCACTCTTGCTAAAAAGTACTATTTCAGCCATCAAAGCAGGATAATTCAACATGAGGGAAAGAAAAAAATGAATGCCCCACAGAGAAAGGAGCTGAAAATGAAGTCACAGACTCAGAAGTACATTTTCGCCAAGTGAACGACTGAAGACGGTGAGATCCCAGCCCATGCTTCCGTGGGGCACTTGAACATCTGTATTTGTAAGCTGCATGAAATCTTGTCTCATCGGAAACCGGAGTTGGTCTGGAAGTGGCTGTAGCTCTTAACTCTCATCACATTGGTTAGAATAGGCAGACAATGCAGTCAGATAGACCTGAATACAGTAGGATGTATGGCTTCCCCCATCCATTTGCTGCGAGAATCAGGAAAGGTGTGCAGCTGCCACGTGTAAGGAGGAGAATGGAGTGACTGAGAACAGAGCCAAAGGAAAAGGAAGTTCTGGTCACAGTCCCAGCAGGAATACACTGATCCTGTTCTCCCCCCACCCCCGCAATGGAGGGGGATGAGTCTGTCAGGGAAGCGCTCTGTGTGGGAGCAAAGTCACTGGAGACCGGGCTGAGTCATTGGATTTTTCCTAGTGCAAGTGCCCATTGGCGGACTCAGTGACTGGCATCTGGCAAAGCGGTTGCTATCCTTACTATTACTGACATTACTTTTGTTAAGGTCTTGAGGGTTCATACCGGAGGACTGCATTTTCTTTTCTTTCCCCTGTTTAAATGTGGTGCTGAAATTGATTTAAAATGTCCAACAGCAAACCACGATGACTCACTGATTTATGAGCATCAGAAGGTGGAGAAGCTATTGTCCAGGGTACTCCCGTGGTTCATTCTTTCCCGTGTCTGCTGTGAGTGAGGTATGCTGACATACCAGCTATGTGGTGTCAAAGTTTTTTTTTTTTTACCATCTCTCCTCCTCATCTGGCACTTTGCATGTTTGGTTTTATGACATTTGGCATGCTTTGTGAGTTTCAAAGTTCTGATTAGATTATTGGCCTTTTGCGGGCAGGGTCATTTCCAAAATTGCTTTATATCCCTCACATATGCCTACGAACTTGAGACTGTGCCTGCACTCTCTGAATGCAACCAATATTGGTCGATTACTCATATTTATTAAGTATGTAGTTCCATGTCCTTGATGTACTCTAGAGATGCAAAATCATAGGTTTTAGATCTAGGAGAGGCCGTTAGTTCCAATGTCTCACTTTATAGAGCAAGAAAGTGATGAGAAAGAGAAAAAAGAAATGTCCTCACCATCACGTGGCACCATGGGGATTAGAATTCAGCTGGCAGACTTGTACTTTTTTCTTTTGTCCCAAGGTGGAGAAACTGTTGTCATTCAGTAAAGTGAAGAGATGAGGGGCTGGCCAGTAAAACGAATTAGAGGCACAAATCATGGGCTTGTAAGTACTGTTCTCAGTTTTGTGTATCATAACTATTATGTAAGTATAGTCTAAGACATTCTGCTCAGTACCAAAGGCTAATACAAATATATCCCTGCCTTTGTGTGAGTGGAAGGGAATGTTCCACTAAGAGTAGCTCTCGGGCACGAGTCTAAAAAGAACGCAAGGAGTATATCTGCTTGCTTTCCTAACCATGTTGCATGGTTTTCTAAGTTTCTTTGTAAGCACCTAACTTCGGGCCCACTAGCCATTGGGGAAATGTTCTATTCCTTGACGACAATGAAAAGGTGAACATACAGGCTGGCTTTTTTTTGCTTGCATCCCCAAATGCTGGCTTCCCTTCCTCCCTCTCTCCCCCATTTTCCTTCTGAGAACAGTTATTGATCACCTACTATATGCTAAGCACAGTGCTAGGTAGTCAATGGGGAGACAACTATGGAAAAGATGGTTGTCCTTCATTGGAGCTCACACTTTTATTAGGGAGACAAATGTAATTAATATTCACCCAACAGAGAGAGGCCTCTGGAAAATGTTAGTGGGAGCAGGAGAGCAAAGGAAAGAGCAGCTAATGACACCTGTGAGGTCAGGTGAGTGTTCTCAAGGAAGTGACATTGAGTTGTTCCCCCACGAGTTCCCGGGGAGGGGCGCTTTCGGTGGAAGAGCAATGTCCCTCAGACGGGACAGTGTGTACAGATGCAAGCAAACACCCGAGGAAATGGCACGTGCAGGAGCCCAGAAGTAGTTTGGCATGGTAGAAAATGGGCAGTCGAGGGGCGCCTGGGTAGCTCAGTGGGTTAAAGCCTCTGCCTTCGGCTCAGGTCATGATCCCAGGGTCCTGGGATCAAGCCCTGCATTGGGGCAGGCTCTCTGCTCGGCGGGGAACCTACTTCCTCCTCTCTCTCTGCCTGCCTTTCTGCCTATTTGTGATCTCTATCTGTCAAATAAATAAATAAAAATCTTTAAAAAAAAAAAAAAAAGAAAATGGGCAGTCGTGTGGAGAGCTGATGGTTCAGGCTGGAAAGTAGGACTCTGAAGGACACTGGGTGCCGCCCGGAGGAGTTTATATTTTAGCTTATGGGGATGGCAAGGAAGGAACCAGGAGAGCAGAAACGGACAAAACTAATGTCCTTTTCCTCAAAGTAACACAAGTTGCTGAATATAAATAGCACTGCAGAAGAAAAAAATACATATCTGGGCTCATTTCATTTTCCTATAAAGATGAAAATTAGTTCTCGGAGATAGCTTTTGCTTTTGCAATTATTAGGCTTTTCCAAATGGTATGCAATAGTACTTTTATAAAGCAAGTCATCATTTTGGTTGATTCGCAATGTATATTCCATGTCAACGAAAGGGCAAGGGACTGGGAATTATGGGGCTGTGGGTTCTGGAGACAGTACATATCTTCTCCGGCCTGTCCTTCCCATTCCTCAGGTCAGGGGATGGGAGTAGCAGCTTTCTAGGGATCTTTCAGCACTAAGATTGGAATGTGTGACTTTGTGTATGGGTGTGGGGTGTGTATGTATTTGCATATTTATCTAGTCTAATTCCAATAAGAATTGTTAAGTTAGAATTTTGCCATATAAGGATAGTATAAAAATAAACAAAGCAAGACAATCTAGCAATTCCTACCAAAAACAGGGAACAGAATAATAGCAAATTAAAGAAGAGTCTTCTTAGTTGCCATTGTGCCATCTTACTGGAATTCTGTTAACTTTTTTGATAGATCATGTATGCATAGGTTTCAAAATTCAAAAGGTGAAAAATGTACATATGTACACAATAAAAACAGCCCTTTTCTCTCACCCCTTCCCCTAGCCACCCAGGCTTCCCTGCCAGGTGCTCTATTTTCTAGCTGCCAAGATAAAGTAAGAAATATGACAATTTGGAAAGCCCTCAAGGATCAAGGTTTATCACAAAAGAAAGGCTTTTTTTTTTTTTTGGGAGGGAGGAGAATCTTAATCTTTTAAAGAGATTTGTCAAAAGGATATCTACACAAAGGCTCTTGAGTAAAATAATGGACAATGTAAAGTAGTTTCTGATTTCTGATCTATGCATCTGTTTAAGAATTTAAGGAAATACTTAGATGAATTTCTAAAATTCGATTCCATTAAAAACAAAACCAAAACAAAACAAGAAGACTCTGGCCTGGAGTGTTCTGAGGGAAGCGGTCACCCCAAACCCCATTTATTTGTGCCCTCGGGGAATCTTGATTTAACTTCTGAAGCATGTTTAAGTTTAAACAGGGCTACGACCTGATTTGGTTCCAAGATAATTCAGCCCCCCAATGGATCCCTGTATAACTGAATGGGGGAACTCTTTCGGATACAATTGTTTGCTGTTATTCATTGATATGTGACGTGCATCTAACAAGAACCGAGTTTGGTATGACATAATTACTAGTTAGCTGTTCTTCTAGACAGTAATTGGTCAGCAGGTTCAGCTGCTTTTAGAGGCCAGTCCTGGAATGCAGAAGTTGTGCCCTTCAATTAGTATAACAAGGATCCTTATCTTCCGGTGGTCAGAGTGGGACTGGATTTGGAACTGGTACCAAGGAGTCCATGGTGCTAGTTAAACTAAGGGGAGCTTTTGGTTGACTCTGGTAGGTGTCCCTGAGAGTGATGCTATGGTCATCAGAAAGCTATCTCGCCAGCTCTGATTCTCAGACTAGTAGGAAAATAAACACCGTAAAGGAGTATTAAAAGCCTTGGATCAATGCACATCATGCAATCTGGCCATAAATCATTGCCCGTAGAATGAAGGACTGACATCAGATCAATAATTGCCAGAAAAATTAAATTTTTCATTAAGTGAAACAGAAAGCAACGGTTGAGTGGCTAAACCTAAACGCAGCCAGCTTTCCAGGGGGGATGATAGACTGTGAGACCCAGGTTTGTTGAGGACAAAGCTCTTGGCATGGAATTTAGAGGAAATGAGAGAAGGAAAACTGACTGTATCTCATGTTTGCTTTTAATGGTTGAATGGAGTGACAGATTTTTATAAAAATCAGGACCTGTTAATTACAGTAGGAGTTGAAGAGTCCCTGCGACTGATCTTTCTTAGGGCCCTTCTTCTCTGGCTGAAGACGGGTCTTAGGGACTGTTCTGGATCTGCAAAACAAGAGCTCTCATTGCAAAGCCTCCCCAGCAGAGCCCGGCATTGACCGGGATCGGTAATCACAGCTCCTCCCACTGCAGTCCTGCCGGGAGCAACAAAGACTCAGCCACCAGGAACAGCCTAAGGGACCGGCCTCCCACTGAGGTCTGGGGGGCCACCTCTGTGCCTGTCCCTCCTGCCCTTCCTCTTCTCCCTCCCCCATTGCATGCAAACAACCCTTGTAGCTTTCTCAGAACTGCACCCAAATCACTTTCTTGCTAACCTGCCCTGTCTTTTCTTGGCTCTCTAGCAGTTCCTTCCCACACACAGGGCAGGAAAAAGAGGGTGGGATTCTCCACCGGAAAGCTCTGTTTCCGCGTTTAATTGATCTCTAGTTTACAGCGTCACTGGCTCTTGAACCCACCCTGGCCTCAGCGGGTTTTTCAGCCAAATAGTTAATGACCTGTAAACAAATAAACAGCTGTTCACAGGGGTCCATCTATTAAAAAAGCCCTGAGGTGAATCTTTTGTAAAGCAAAGCATCTTTTTCGGTGTGAGGCAGAAATGCTTCCTCTCCTGTATCTGTTTTATAGGTTAGTGTGCTGCGGGGCTGCAGTCAGAAGAATGCTGATGAGATTTCCAGTTAAAGTCAGATACAATGAGGTCCGATTTCCTTATCGTGCTAGGATGGCCGTTAAATTAACATGCCTAATTCCAACAACCCACTCCCTAGCTCTGTTCCACATTAAAGATCAGCGTTTTAGCTGTTTTAAGTGAAAAGGAAGCAGATGCTCCTCCTATCAGAGAAAAGCACATTCGGACTGCCGCTTGTGTTGCCTCCGAGGGACGGATAAGATCCTTTGTGGGGAAAGCAATGAACTTGGAGAGGGAGGGGAACTTTCGAGGAGAGGGGTCCTACCGCAGCCGAACTGGGGGGAGTACAGATGCCAGTGTAGTCTGTATTTGTCCACCCTGGTCTCTAAGCTTCCAACAATGCAGTGCCTGGTTGCAATGCTTTATCTTTGTTAAGGGAAGGATTATTCCACAAGGAAAAATACTACATGGATAAACAAATATGAACAGACCATTCTAAAAGGAGTAGTGTTTTGATCACTTCCATTCTGTTGTCTCTCTTTTACTGAAAGTACATGTCCGTTATAAAAAATCTGAAAGATATAGAAAAGTACAAAGAAAACGTATTTTCCCTGGCGCCTGGGTGGCTCAGTCAGTTAAGCGTCTGCTCTCGGCTCAGGTCATAAGTGGAGGACAGCCTGCTTCTCCTTCTGCTCTGCCCGCTTGTGCTCGGTTTCTCTCTCTGTGTTGAATAGATAAATAAAATATCAAAAAGTGTATTTTCTGCCCTTTTAATCCTGGGCATACATATATTACAAAAATTGATCACACTGGCCAAGTGAAACTTGCTTTTCAGTTGATATATAATGAACATTTCTTCATGCTATTTAATCTTCTTTTACAACCATTTTTATGGCTATATGATACATTTATTAGACATTAACACTAAACATTTTTTAATGTTCTTTAGTAGTGATGAGGATTCTTTAGCTAATTCTTTACTCTCATACATTATTTTCTTAGTATGAAATTTGTAAAAGGGTTTCTGTTTTCTTTATTTATTTAACAGAGAGAAATCACAAGTAGGCAGAGGCAGGCAGAGAGCGAGAGAGGAGGAAGCAGGCTCCCTGCCAAGCAGAGAGCCCGATGTGGGACTCGATCCCAGGACCCTGAGATCATGACCTGAGCCGAAGACAGAGGCTTAACCCACTGAGCCACCCAGGCGCCCCCAGGTTTCTATTTTCTAAAACTGTATTAGTTCAAAGCGAAGGGAGGAAGACAAACTGAGCCCTGACTGCTAGGCATGAATACAGAGCATGGATACAGGAGCAGCATAATGTAGGATTTAAAAAGCATGGGATCTGCCGTCAGACTGCCCTCATCGAAACCTCAGTTCTAATTTATGACCTATGCTTTCTCATCTGTAAAATGGGGATAATAATGGTACCTACATTCTGGGGTTACTGGGTGACAGAAATGAGTTAATATAGCAACAGATCTGACCATTCTTGTATTTTCTTCTTTTGGTTCCATCAGTGGCTCAGGTAAGTGGGTATTATTATGGCCAAATTGCAGAAGAGGAAGCAGGTGCCCAGAAATGAGAAGTAACTTGCCCAAAGCAGCCAAAGCTCAGATTTCGTGCACCCAGCTCCAAAATGCATTCTTTCCCCTTTTACACTGTAGTTATTAATTTAATCCATGTGGAGCCCAAATGAACATCTGGCTCTAAGAGTACAAATGTTTTAGTCTCCTTTCAGATCTTTGCTGAAGTATTGCTTCCCAGGAGCAGAGCACCTACTTGCTGATTATGTTGCTCTGCGTTCCCTTCCTGGCACTTGTGATTACTTTCATTACCTTTTAAACTTAATTCCTATTAATTATCTGTCTGTTTCCCTAGCATGCATGCTCTCTGAGGGACAGCTGGGTCTTTTCAATGATTTGGCACCAAGTCTGGCACTCGAAATACTTCTGCTGAATCAGTAAATCTTACCATTCAGTTATGTATACAGCCTCGATTACTCTATCATTGCCAAATTATCTCTTTTTGCTTATGCAATAAAGATTATCTATACATATCAGCTCACCTAGATAATGGCCAACTTTTCCTTCCACTTTTTACTAAAAACACCCTTGATTTTTAGATTAAAAAGTAACCACACAATAAATACATTGGTAATCCTTTAACCTGCATAGGTATACACAACTCATTATTGTCAGCAGTTAAATATAGTCTTCTGCTCTCTTGGATGATACTTTTGAGAAATCTTCTCCAAACAGGCAAAGGCTCGAATATTCCTAGAACGTTCCTAGAAAAACTAATTTCTTAAAAGTCCAGAGTTTTACTTGCCCAGTACAGGCTGTGTAAATAGGCATAGTCTCCTTGCCTGAGTTGGCTGGCTGACTGGATAATTCCATAAAAAGAATAAGCAAAAACATGCTTCAGTCTCTTTGCTTTGCCTAATTTGCTGTCTTGCCTTTTCTTCCTCTCTTTAACAATTCCCATTTATCCTTCAAGTCTCCGTGTGAATATCTACTCTGTCTCAAGTCTTATTTCCCTTTTGCCCTGAAAAGGATTTGGCTCTCTGTTCATTGTGCTTTCGTGATACACTGTATGTAAATATGGTTATGGCTCTAAGGACGTTATATCACAGTTATTTTTTTAGCCCATGTTCTCCTTTGGACTGAGATTCTTCAGGGCAGCAATCAGAGCCTTGCATTCGCATGGCCTAGATCACTACATAGCATATGTAGGTTCTGCTGAATGAATGCATGAACTATTTGTGTGAGTATGTATACTTAAATTCTGTTGGGTGAGCAACGAGGAGCCAAGGGAGATTTTCAGTTATTTTTACTTTTTTCCCTCCAGCATTATTGAGATACAATTGACATGTAACCTTGTGTAAGATTAAGGTGTACAACCTGTCTATTTGATACATTTGTACATTGCAAAACGATTACCACCCTCCACAGATGATTTTTAATTAAGGGAGTAGTACCATCCAGGTTATGGTTTAGGATTGCTTGTTTGACTGTTCTTTACTCTAGTCCCACATTCAGGCTCTTAGACATGTGAGTCATTGCTAAAACTTACTATTTCTATCTTATACATTTCATTTTTGAATGAAATTTTGTTTCTTCTTTTGGTGCTTCTGCGACCTGCGACCTTCTGGGACCTGTGACTCTTCTCTCAGAGGATTGTGATTTAGTCACTCTTTATCCTTATCTGCTCCATTTTCCTTATATTTTGGGTGATGTTTTATCTTGATATTTTGTAATTTCATGATCAGAAAAAGTCATTTTTTCCAACTTTTGTCTGTGGAGGGTGGGTGGGAAATATGCCACACACACACTGCTCGGTAGGGTTAGGAATATTAGGCAGGGTTGCAGTGAAAGAGGCTTCCAGTTAGGAATGTGTACATTGTTTCTATCCCTGTTTTTCCTCCACCCACTGAAAGCCCCCTACTATGTCTTTCTTATTCCTTGTCACATTGCCAAGATCTAGTACAGTGCCTGGGACATAGTAGATACCAGTTTTTTAAAAAATGGTATTAGAAAAATCACTGAAAGACAGACTGATTGAAGGACTAATGTTTCTCAGATAAAAAGCCTGTTTGGATTTTGGTAACACTGATGTTCCCCAGAGAGGGCAGATGACAGAAGATAAAATCTTGTAGGTATTGAATAAGGCTCTACAGCCAGTACCCCCTTTGGAGATAAATTGATTCTAGGGTCTTTGGGAAAATCTTGAGCAAGAAGTCAAGTAAGCTCATGAAGTTCATCTTCCTTTGGTGGGAGTTCACATGACCTCTAAAGCATGTTTTGCATTACCAAGTTGATTAGTAATGTCACCTGTAGACTTTTGCTCTGAACAGAAAGTCAGCAACATCATTCCTCTCTTGTAAATGGGCTCATGCTTGCTCTGTCTCCATTGAGTCTGCTTTCTTCCTCTCCTGTTCTCTGAAATAACACTTTCTGTTACAACTGAAGCTTCTAAGAGGGGAGAAGAGAGGTTCAGAGGGAAGATTCTGTTGCTCCTGCTGTAATTCCCATGGGGCACGAGGGTCTGCTGGGACAGAGAGAAAGAAGGTGACACTGCAGCGTCCCTCCTGGGCCCATGTGGCAGGTCACATGGATGTGGCCGACCTGCCCAAAGCTAAGCTCTCCATACTGTGTGCTGAATGCTGGCTTCTTGTTCAATTGTTCTAATTTTAGACGCTAGTGTTCTGGGACAGAACTATGTTTACTAGACATTAAGCATACATTTTTAGATCACGTGTTGGTTCCCAGAGACATTCTAAGGCCGCTCCTAACTTTAAAAAAGTCCTATCCAGGGGCGCCTGGGTGGCTCAGTGGGTTAAGGCCTCTGCCTTCCACTCAAGTCATGATCCCAGGGTCCTGGGATTGAGCCCCACATTGGGCTCTCTGCTCTGCGGGGAGCCTGCTTCCTCCTCTCTCTCTCTCTCTCTGCCTGCCTCTCTGCCTACTTGTGATCTCTGTCTGTCAAATGGATAAATAAAATATATATAAAAAAAAGTCCTATCCACAAGGCCCTATCCTTTTACGCAACTGGGTTCAGGTTGCTGTGTTTCAGCCTGAAATGATCTCTTAGGTAATGCTCATACGAGGTGACAGCCTTGTGTCGCATGTCACGCTGCCCTTCACCTTTGCAAAGACCCTTCATTTTCTCAACATCTCCTTTCTATTTAGGAGACTCTGTTGCTGTGGTGATATGTAACACACATGCAGGAACTTACAACACCCAGGGCGCTGCATTCTGGGTCTGGGAGATGCTAAATGTCTTTACAGAGAGCCTGGTCTCCAACCGTTGCTGCTTTAGGCTGATGGGACCACAGCCAAAGAAGCAGACTGAGGTGAGGCTGGTGCTGCTGACGACACAGGCTCCCTGAGGGCTGAGGGAGAAGTTCCCCCTTCTCCGGTCTCTAGGGCACAACTCCACCTCACTTGGATGCTTTCTCCACAAGCTGCGCTTTACTCCCACCCTCCTCCTCACTGACCCCTACTCTCACACCAAGTTTAACACAAAATTTTCAGTTTAACAGGCCTGACTCTATGTCAACTGTAATTCAATGGGGTCATTTACTTGGGAATTTTCGAAAAGAGATGAGAAGTGCTTCCTTATGGGTCAACGAAGTTACATGTTTAATCTTTCTGTTGTATTGGGGTTTCATGTGGTTTACACCTCTGGATGCCCTGTCACAGATATATTTTTCTAATGGTTCAAATGCCAGTTTCTTTTTCCTGTCATTTCACCCCCATTTCCTGCTTAGTTTCTTGGTTCAGTCACCAGCTGGTGACTGTCTCATGTCTGCCCAGCATATCACCACTCAGTCACCCCATTTGGAATGGCGGGCTTCCTGGAGCTCTACGGCAATGTGACCCTGGCCTCACCGGCCAACACTCATTAGGTCAAGGGTGTGCGGTAGGCCAATCTGAACCCTTCCTATGGGATTCTGAGGAAGAATCTCTGAGAAACTGGAAACTTAATATTTTAACTTGGGAGCTATGGGTGTCCATTTTATATTCATCCAGTGGACAAAGTAGCAGGTTAAGATGATACAGAAGAGGAGAGGTGGACAAATTCTCGACCCTTTTTCCATTCCTGTTCAGTCTTCCTTATGCCTGGCCACATTCCTATCCTTGGGTTGTGTGAATCACCTCTGTATCTTAATGATAAATCTCTCACTACTTTTCCTCCTTCCTCTTCCTCCTCCTCCTCCTCTTTCTCCCCCTCCCCTCCCCCTCTTCCTCCTCCTCCTCCTCCTTCTTCTTCTTCTTCTTTTTTTTTTTTTTGCCAGACCAAGTGTGAGGCTTTCTTCTGTTGCTTCTAATCAAAAGAATCTCAACTATTCCACATTTCCTGACCCAGTATTCAGTTGGCATTGCCACTATGCCAAGGAACAGATAAAGATAGAGGAAGGGAGAAACATGTCAACAAACAGTCCTTCATCAAGGTGGGAAATGGGGGGTTTCTTCTCTTTTTCATTCATAGTCACAGACTCTCTCGGTGAGGGAAACTCTCTGGTATGTGTGAGACATTGGAGATAAGAGCCCATGACAACAAACAGTAAAGAGACTGATGTAGCTACAGTCAGGAGAGAAATAAGATTTTAAAAGACACGAGTCCAAGTTTGAAATTTCGTACATGTGAAATGTGTGCCCAACAGAAAGATCCCAGTTCTCCTGGGCAGATCAAATGTTAAATCTTGGATCCCTCCATAGAACACATACCGTTGTTAGGAGCCAGGAATGATTTGGTTTTGAAGGACCAGTTAGATTGTTTTAAAATTTGCATATTGTCATGTTATTTGCATAGTGGGGAAACTAAGAGGGGCTTGGAAGTCTTTTGATAATCAGCACCCCCTTCCCCCCACTTTTGACATAAGTAATTCACATCCCAATTATGATGTGAATTCAAATACGATTGTTATTCAAACATAAATGGTCTTGTATTTTCATTTCTAGAAAATAACTTTCTACTTGATAGAGCCAAGTTATGGAAAAGTCAGCATTGTCTGTTTTTCATAAAGCACATTCTTTCTCTGCTTTGTGCCAAAATTCTGTCTCAGTTGAAGATAAAGTGGAAAAATCTTCATTGTGGTTGATGTATAGTTTTTTATGAGAAGGAATATATTATGTTCTAACTCTATCCTTTGACCTTCTGTTCTGATTGAAGGTTACATGAGTAGAATATTTAAAAATCAGAGAGAGTATTTAGAATATGGATATGAAGAATAAATGCTAGATAATTTTTTATTTTGACATTAAAATTTTTTTTAGAAAATAACAAGGAAATTAAAGAAAAATCTTAGTATAGTTTTTACTTTCACTTTGGAAGATCAAGGCAGAGGAATGTAATTCACAGATTATACCAGGCAGAGGTGCAAATTTCCTCTCCTGCTAACTCCATTAAAAATGTTATCTGCTACAAGTGTCTCCTGGTAACCTATTTTCACATCCTGATTTTAAATATTATGTACACAAGACTGGGACACAGGTGTTTCTATCACTAATCCAGGCAGTTCTACTTTATATTTCAATGTTAACTAGATGGATTTGCGTAGATCATCTTCTGTTTTTTATCTTCCTTCCCAACCTGAAATGAACAAATGTTTCATGGATTTTTTCCTTCTCGTTTTGGTTTCCCCTTGTTACACGTTTTGCCAGATGGCTGAGTTTCATTTAGAGAAGAATTTTCCATAATACCGTATCACTTGGTACTCATGGCCAATGGCCCCACTCCCCCCCTGCCATCTGCAGGAACCATGGAATGGAGTAAAGTGGCAAATGAGTCAGGTCTGGCTGGGGGAGGAGAAGAGGGGAAAGAGGAGGAGAGGAGGGAGGAGGTGGAAGGGGAAGAGGAGGAAAGATAGATCAAAAGAGGGGAGACTTAGATGCCAAAGATTTGAAGGAAAAGCCTATTATAGCATGAGCTGAGTGGTGTGTGTGTGTGAAAGAGAGACAGAGACAAAGGAGAGAGAGAGACACAGAGAGAGACAGAGAGAGGGAGAGAAGGAACCACAGGCACATGCTCAGGGAGAACTGTATGGGTAAGTATTTCAGAGTGTGTAGCCAGAGGGCATTCTGACAGATGTGGAACATGTGCAGCACCTCATTGTTTGGAGGAGGGGAGGACGACGGGAGAAAGGAGCATTGCTGAGCTGCAGAAAGAGATGAGGCAAAGATCCTGGGTGTGCAAGTGAGGGCTTGGTAAGGGAAACAGTCTTAAGAAGGTAGAAGAAACTTAGGTCGTGCCATTAGCCGATGTGCCAAATTTTGTCATTCTGATAAAAAGGAGAAAATTTTATCCAGAGCCTGGATTTATAATTTTCAAAAAATTCCATGCCTCTTGGCATCTGCAGGCAGAGTAACTGTCACATGAAATCTAAACAGGGGGCTTGCTTCTCAACAGAACCTTCACTCTGCTTGGTACAAAACAGGTAACTTGCAAGCCAGCATCATTTAGGTGAGGGTTCATGAAAGCTAACTTTTGAACTTAGTAACTTTCAGAGAATTAGATAACATCTTAGGGCTTCAATTTCCTCAATTAAAAAAAATGAAGCAGTTGGTCTAGATAAGTATTTCCCAAATAGTTCTCTACAATTCTTTCTAGAACGTTCCTCCCCCTCACTTCCAGATTCAAGCAGAGCTGTTAGGGTTTTGTTGTTGTTGTTGTTTTCTGATTATATCTTAGTCTTTGAAGAATGTATTCTGATTAAAAGAAAAAAAATTGGGATTTATTAGATTGGACTCTAAGTTCCCTTCTAGCTCAGTGAGCCTAAATATGTATGTGGGGTTGACATGAACCCCTCTGATGCATTCAGTCAGCCAACAAATATTACTGAGCATCTACCATACAGTTGGCAGAGTTTTAGGCATTGAAAATGCAGCAGTAGAGGAGACCAAGCTCTTGTGCTCAAAGAGCTTACAATCTAGCTGGAGGAAAGATGATAAGTGAGGAGATTACAGATAGTACTTTGTGTATTAACACAGAGCAAAGGCATAGAGAACAATGGGGGTCATCCTAGGAGTGACATTTGAACAGTCACCTGAACAAAATGAGAGAAAGATGAGGGAAAGGATCTGGGAAAGAATATTCCAGGTGAAGAGAATATTGAGTAAAGGACCTTGGCAGATACAAACCTATAAATGTACTTTCCCCACATGAATAGATCTAGGTTTCCAGGCTCCATGCTCCCTCCCTCAAGGAAGGAAACACTTGGTTTTGCAGGTGAAAGGCACTGAGTCTGTCCTGCTTTCAGTAGTGTTTTGTCTTCCTGGTTCCTCCTTGCCCTACTAGCGGTGGGGCAGGGCTCCTCCCACCTCACCTGCAGTGCTTGGTGCTTGCTGGCCACAGACCGAGCATCCGGGCCTTATGAAATGTCTTGTCCCGCTCCATACCTGTGTATCAGCCTCTGTCCTTGCTCCCTGTGCTGGGCTCAATGCAATTTGCTCTGATACTGCTTTTTCCTTCTGCACTTTAATCTTCCCACCACTGCTGATGACCCACGGCCTCACCACTGCCTCTTGTTCCCAAGACCTCACACCCAGCAGCCGTGGCCTCTTTGTTCCGTGCTGGCATGGGGCAAGAGAAGTGAGAAGAACCCAGACTCTTGAGCCTCAGAGCTTGGGTTTGCATTCTGGTTCTGCAGAGCCATATGACCTTGAATCTCTTTGTGTTTTCATCTTTGTTTCAGTTGCCCAACTGTAAAATGGGGATGATCGGATTGGTACTATTGCCTTACATGGTTGTTGTCAGGTATAAATAGGCTAATGTATGCAAGATGCTTTTAAAAATGCATGCTACATAATAAATACCACGTATATTTTTGGTTTTTAAGACAATCTGAGGACACTGCCCTTGGCTCCTTGCTCAGCATTGCCCTTCAGCCAACAGAACCCTTCACTTCTGAGCCCTTCCCTCTCTTCCAAGAGGCTCCCAGATGAAGTTGTAGGAAGTGAGGAATTGACTGCTATAATCTAGGCTTCCTTCAACTGAATGGGACCCTTATTTAGAATTGAACATCCAATCCCAAACATTTTTCACATGCATTGTTTTATTGAATCTTCAACGTAACACTGTGAAGTTTGAATTATTAACTACACTTTCTATATGAGGCTAAAAGATGTTGTGACTTGATCCTACAGGTAATCAGTGGCCCAAATCAGACAGACTTTTTTAGAAACAAGATTTCTGCTTCCAGCATTAGAGCACTGGTCAGTAGACCTCAGCTCTCTTTAAGAAAATCTTTGTTTAAACCATAAGAGACTCTTAGTCTCACAACAGAAACTGAGGGTTGCTGGGGGGAGGGGGGTCGGGAGAAGGTGGTGGGGTTATGGACATTGGGGAGGGTATGTGCTTTGGTGAATGCTGTGAAGTGTGTAAACCTGGAGATTCACAGACCTGTACCCCTGGGGATAAAAACATAAACAAAAATAAATAAACAAAGAAACAAACAAATAAATAAATAAAAGAAAATTTAAAAAAGGAAAAAAAGAAAATCTTTGTATAAACCTACAGGTCAGAATACTAGACAGATGAACTGGCTTAATCCAAATATAAGAATAATCTGTTTTTATCAAATTCTTGCTTGTTCTTCCACATCGTTTTTCATGTCATTACTTCCCCTTGTCCCCAGTCATTGTAATGTCAGGAATGAAAGTGGAGTAGGAGATGTAACTTTGAATTGTTTTAGTACTTTTGTGTTCTATTTCAAATATCATTTAACCAAGGCTCATTTTTTAGACTTCTTGGAGGAATTCCCTCTTCCATTTTTATTTAAATGCTAAACTGCAAAATAAAATCGCTCGATCAGTTGATTGATGATTCATCAGAGACCTGTGGCATGTCGGGAAATCAACTACTCATCTCATTGGAAGAGAAGGGTCTACACAAAAAATAAAATATGATACTTTGGGTTTCATGCCATCCGTTCCCTTCCGAATGACATTTTTTACCATTAAATCACAGTGAAATTAAAATGAGAAGGGACCACTTGCAGCTCTGAGTGACCCTGGCACAAAGTGTATGTCTGCCACATCCTGGTCACAGACGGGGACAGCCAACGCTGCCATATTTGTTTTTTCTTGTAGTCACAACTCCTGTCCAAACACCAGGATAGTTCAGTAATTACGGTCCCTTCAAAGATAATTTATAGTTAGTATGCAGTGTCTTCCAAAGGAATAACTAATTGTTCAAAGTAATTTCTAGGAGAACATTTTAAATTTGAAACACAATTTTGGAGGTAAAGCCCTGTCTTACTGTGTGAGCATTTTTTTGGCTCAGCTTCTCAAGACCAGTATCTGAGTTTTGTTTACTATGAGAAAGCTGCTCGTCCTTTGGAGAATAGGGCTTTGGCTTGGACTGTGGAGCTGGCTTTAGAGAGCCTCAGTGGAAATGTCTGAGGGCCAGACCCTGGCTTATCCCCCTCACTGTTCTCGCAGTCATCACCGTATGGACTTGCCGTTGGCACGCTGTGCCAACCTGTTTGTTTCGACCAGCGACGGTTCCAGCTGATGTCCTCTGTGGTACGTAGGTCCTCCTCGCCATCACACAGCCCGAGATTTGGCCAACGGCTTCCATTTTCTCTAAGGCTCCTATTAAATCATGTCAAGTGATTTCGAAGCTGAACTCTTTTTTTCTTTTCTCTCTGGAAAGCTTGCCAAGTGCGTTCCTGCCTATGTATTAAGGGAATTTGGGTAGTCATTTCAGGAAAGTTCAGAAGGATAAAAGAAACATTCCAATTTCCATCGTGTTGATAAAGCACTGCAGCACATGTTAACAAGGTGTATCATTTAGGTCTTTATTTTAATCTGTGTCGCCGTTGTGTTGCAGGAAACTCTGGGCCTTTTCACACTCCTTGCTTTACAGGAAATCTCTATGGAGTCTTTACTAGGAGTCTGTTGTACGCAGTTTAAAAGGAAATGCAACTTTATGTTCTTCTTACACTCAGAAGTCTGAAAGGAACATTGTTTTTTAAGAGCACTGCGAAGAGAGCAGAACAAACTTTAATTACCTCCTTGAGGTGTCAACGATTAGGGAAACTGAGGAAGTCACAACTTCTCAGATGAGAGAGGCTTTTCAGGTACCTGGAAGGTGTTTTCAAAAGTACCTTGTCACTGTGGTAAGTGCAGTTTTCCACCTACTGTTTAATTATCTGTTGAAGTTAGAATGCACATGAAGAAAGCCTTAAGACAACTGAACTCGTCTGAGGCACAAAAGGGATTCATTTCCTGGCAAACGCCTCTGACTGAAATAGGTCAAATTCAAGCCGCTTTCGGCCAGAAAGTGAGGAGACGTGATTTTACCTTTTTTTTTCCGTCTCTTTAGTTATTCCAGGTGACCAAGAACAAATTACTTTGAGACAGGTTGACCCCTTTTTAGCGACCTCTTTCAAAATACAGAAACCCAAATCCTTATTGGCAGATTTATTTTCTGGGTGTGTTCTTCTTCTTCTTCTTCTTTTTTTTTTAAAGATTTTATTTTATTTATTTGTCAGAGAGAGAGAGCGAGAGCAAGCACAGAGCAGACAGAGAGGCAGGCAGAGGCAGAGGGAGAAGCAGGCTCCCTGCTGAGCAAGGAGCCCGATGTGGGACTTGATCCCAGGACGCTGGGATCATGACCTGAGCCGCAGGCAGCCGCTTAACCAACTGAGCCACCCAGGCGTCCCAAGGGTGTGTTCTTCTTACGTTAGGAGTGATAGCCTGCCTAAAACAACGTGGTTCCATCACCTTCAGGCCTCTGTTGCTTCTCTTTCACAATGATACATGCAATATATTTTCTCTTCTTCAGTTACACACCAGTATTTCCCTTTTGTGGCACTCAGCGTGCTGTCTCTATCTCCCACCTTCTCTTGGTATCTGTCTCTTGGACTCTGCTCCTCTCATGGACTTTTCCTTTCACTTCCCGGGAGCAGCTGTATGTTCTGAAACCTAATCAGAAGAAAGCTCATCTTCCAGACGCCTTTTTGCACAACTGTTTATAAGCGGTATGTTATAGGCTGTGCACTAGGTGCTGGAGAAAATTCCCTGTCCTCGTCGAGCTTCTGTTAAAGGAGAGGAGGTATCAGCTTCTCACTGTAAAATAGAAGTTGGTCTACCTTAAGTCTTCCCTAGGTTTTGCATCACAAGATGTGTACCACTGTAGTTTGAAAATATGCTACAGGGATCAAGACCAAATTTTTTTTTTTTAAGATTTTATTTTTAAGTACCTCTGTCCCCAATATGGGGCCTCATACTCACAGCTCTGAGATCAAGAGTGGCATAATCTTCCGACTGAGCCAGCCAGGCCCTCCCCCGCCCCCCGAAACTAAGTTCTTTCTTTATTTTTTTAAAGATTTTGTTTATTTGACAGAGAGAGAGAGAGAGAGAAAGGGAGCACATGCCTGCAAAGGAGCACAAGCAGGGGGAGGGGCAGAAGGGGAGGGAGAAGCAGACTCCCCGCTGAGCAGGGAGTGGGGCTGTATCCCAGGGCCCCTACTTGAGCTGAAGGCAGAAATTTAACCAACTGAGTCACCCAGGCACCCCCCCAAGACTGAATTTTTTTTTTTTTTTTAAGATTTTATTTATTTATTTGACAGACAGAGATTACAAGTAGGCAAGAGAGGCAGGCAGGGAGAGAGAGGAGGAAGCAGGCTCTCCGAGGAGCAGAAAGCCCGATGCGGGGCTCGATCCCAGGATCCTGGGATCATGACCTGAGCCGAAAGCAGAGGCTTTAACCCACTGAGCCACCCAGGCGCCCCCAAGACTGAATTTTTATTAAGAGAAAATTGTATTCACTGTGTTAAGGCATTGATATTTCAGAGTCAGGAGCTCTTTCTGCTATAGATTATCTCTGTCTGGCTTTCAAGATTATATGAGAAGAGAGAACCTGAAACACAAATATTTCCGCAATCATTTTCCATTTCTCTGCCCTGATGGCCTTGTTTTAAATTCCAAAAAGTGAAAACAACCAAGAAACAGATTAAAAAAAGATGAAGATTCCTGCTTTCATGGAGCTTGCATTTGGTGGGGGAGGCAGATCACACAAAAAACAACTAAGTAATGTGTGCCAGGTGCTGTTACTATAGTAACACAAAGAGCTATTATCGACACAGTTTGCAAAGTAATCTCATAAACACCATTATTTAACAAATATTTATTGAGTAGCCCATTTGTACCAGCCATTGTGCTTATAACTGTGTAGTTGTCACAATTTTATCCACACTTTAAGATTGAAATTTTGATATTTAGGGAGGTAAAGTTATTTTTCCAAGGCAAAAGAGCTGACAAATTACAGAACCAGGACCCAAACTCATATTTTCAGTTTCCAGGTATAGTCCTCTTTCAGAGGCAACAGCTGTAACTTTAAAATCTGGGCCCTGAAGCAAACATTTCTATAGAGGCACCCTTGTTTCTTCCCTCATTTACTTTTTAACTGCAAAATAAATTCATTTCTAGGGAAATGGGTTTCTACCTTCAGGGACATCTTATAATGTGTGTTGCTGGGGTGATATTTTATCTTCAACTAAATGAGTTTGGATGGCCTTAAAATTCTTTATGACTTGCAAAAGGAATGTTTTATATGTCTTTAAAAATTTGCATTCAGGGGCACCTGGGTGGGTCAGTCAGTTAAGCCCCTGACTCTTGGTTTTGGCTCAGGTCATGATCTCAAGGTCATGAGCTAGAGCCCCGTTGGGCTCTGAGCTCAGTGTGGAGTCTGCTGAAGATTCTCTGCCTCTCTGCCCCTCCCCCTGCTTGTAAGCTCGATCTTAAAGAAATGTATGAATAAAAATCTTTAAAAAAATTTGCATTCCAGATACCTGGGTGGCTCAGTAGGTTAAGTGTCTGCCTTTAGCATGGGTTGTGATCCCAAGGTCCTGGGATAGAGTTCCACATCGGGCTCTCTGCTCTGCACGGAGCCCACTTCTCCCTCTCCCTCTGCCTGTCGGTCCCTCTGCTTGTGCTCTCTCTTTCTGTCAAACAAATAAATAAAATCTTTAAAAAAATTTGTATTCATAAACTTTCCTTTAAATGACATTAAAAGAAATTCATTTACCATAATATTTTTCTCCCTGTTTCATATCCTTTATTCTTTCAATTTTGTCTGGTCAAATGAATTTCAAAATTAGATCCATTGACTCTTTTATAAACTGTATTTGGAGAGTCTCTCAACCCTCAGTGAAGTCTTTACTGGATTCTTAAAAGCCTATGGCTCTCTAAATTCATCCTTTATGTGGGAAACAGGAGAGACTTTTGAGAATAATCTGAATTGACATCTAACTCTGCTCTTTTACAACAGTTTCTCAAGGTAGGAGGTTTAAAAGAAAGTTAGGACACCTGACAATTGTGAAAAAGTCAGCACAGAGCTGCAAGTCATAGCATTTGGAGGCCAGAAAAATCAGACCGCTTCTCCTGAATGCTGACAGATGTGTGTGTGTGTGTGTGTGTGTGTGTATGCATATATATGTATATATATATTTTTAAGTTGTGTGTGTGTTTTAACAGTCTCCCATTCCTTTTATTCTTACTACTGGACAGAGTCCTCACCCAGAAAAAGTTTTAAATGATTTTAAACCAAGGTGAATGCAGCAATGCGGACATGAAGGAAGCCAGGACATTACAGTGGATGGAGCACAACAATTTTTAAAACTGCTCTATAAAGAACTCCTCAAACTGAACACTCCATAAAACAGATAATCATGTCAAAAAAATGGGCAGAAGACATGAACAAATACTTCTCCAAAGAAGACATACAAATGGTTAACAGACACATGAAAAAATGTTCATCATCACTAGACATCAGGGAGATTCAAATCAAAACCACACTGAGATAACACCTCACACCAGTTTGAATGGCCAAAATCAATAGGACAGGAAACAACAGGTGTTGGAGAGGATGTGGAGAAAGGGGAACCCTCTTACACTGTTGGTGGGAACACAAGTTGGAGCAGCCACTTTGGAAAACTGTGGAAATTCCTCAAAAAATTAAAAATAGAGCTAACCTATTGCACTACTGGGTTTTTTCCCCAAAGATACAGATGTAGTCAAAAGAAGGGCCATCTGGGAATGCCTGGGTGGCTTAGTGGGTTAAGCCGCTGCCTTCGGCTCGGGTCATGATCCCAGGGTCCTGGGATCGAGTCCCGCATTGGGCTCTCTGCTCGGCGGGGAGCCTGCTTCTCCCCTCCCCTCTCTGTCTACTTGTGTGATCTCTGTCTGTCAAATAAATAAATAAAAAATCTTTAAAAAAAACCTTGTATTAAAATAAAGGTAGTGAATGCTCAAAATTCAGAGCTTTCTAATTATTGCGCTATATTTTATTATTCCCTATGCTCTAAAAGTTATCTATGTGCATTGTATCTATAAGGTAGAAGTATGTATTGTATAATGGATTACTCTACATCTCTTTACAGCTTGGTGCTTAGTGATGTCAGGTTGGCAGGTTGAAATTGGCCAAGGTGAGAGTATTTACACCATGGAAATTGGCAAATGCTAGTGGAAATCCAAAACCAGAGTTTTCTTTTCTTTTTCTTTTTTTTCCTCTTTCCTGAAAAGCCAGTTTAACATTTTTAAATCACGCCTCTGGCTGAAACTATTGGAAAAGAGCCTTTTGCTTCTTACTTTTTTGCTATACTAGTGAAATATAATCTTAAAGTAGCCAAGGGGCCATTTTGGTTATTTGGGGGAAAGCCTGCCCAAGAATAGTGCCAACAAAAAGGAAAGTAGAGCTGAGTGATACAGAGAAACAAGAGTCTTATGTCTGGTGAGCATTTGGTATTTTAGTTGGATAAGACCCTAGCTCAAACCACATTAGGTTTTTATAACTTATGAATGAAAGTCTTTTGATAATACAGATTGCATGATCTCTAAGACTCCCTTACAGTGTTAATATTACATGATTTTAAATTATATAAAAGGAGGGAATTCCTCAGCTAAATATTTAGTACCCACAGTTACTATCTTTGAAAAGAAGTCAAATAAAATAATATTGCCTAGTGAACTCACACAGTTTGTCCTCACTCATTCAATCTTGTATAATGTTAGCACTGTCTTATAACTGAATTTTCAACCACAAAATGGATGGAATAAACTGATGGTAATCATTTCAGTTAATTTTACAGAATTCTGCCCTTCCTTTTAAAATGTAATATTATGTTTAAGCTGTTTTGCTTTAAGAGAATTAAAAAAAACTACTTTTAATTATCCCTAGATAATGACTATTAGGTATATTTGATCACAGCACTGTCTCCAGAAACCTGATATGAACAGAGTTACTCTGCATTTGAAGAGCACTGCACTTTCCCTCTTTGAAATATTGACTTCATTTAACCAAAGTGCTGCCAGCCACCGTGTCCCCTAAGGTACTATTTCTTAATTAGTGAATGAGTCTGAAGTAGGTCCTACTGAGGTTTCAGGAATCCTCTCCAATTTGACACTGCTCCGGTGTATATTTAACACTTTATCCCGGGCTCATTACAGCTCTGACCCATTTCACATATTGTTGACTCAAAAGAATAAAAATCCCATTGGTGTGTTTGCTTTCTGGTACTTGACTGTTGATAACTCAGAGGTGTTAGTGGTTAATTGTGATCGTTCACAAAACCCTGAGACCAAACCTGATAATTTGCCAAGTGCTAAGATGGTTTACATTTGCCATCTCCCAAAACAGTGTTCTCTTCTTTATCTGGCTTTTAAGAGATATCCGAGAATCTTTTTTTGACTTGGATGATCATATTTAAAATGAAACAAAACAGCAAAAACCTTGGCACCGCTACTATTAGCTTTGCTAGAGTTATTTTTAGATGTCAGATCATTGGCGTCCGTTGTCAATAGTTGGCTGTCTCCTCTGAAGTCTATTACTAGTTTGTCCCTTTAGTTAATGAGATCTTACTCTGCAGCTATAACAGAAAAATATATTCAAATTAATGTGAGTGGGAACTATGGTGCAGTGGAAGAAATCAGCCTTTTTTATGGACTGAACTTGCATTAATTCCCTATGCCAACATTTGCATTTCTCAAATTCTCTTCTGAGGAGCCTTATTAGGGAAACAGTCCAGGTTGGTGTTTTTCAATGTGCAGGTCATCTGCCTCTGAGCCACCTAGAGTGTCTGTTAAAATATAGACTCCAGGGCTGTTGTGGACTCCCATTTTCTGGGAGTGGGTTTTGGCAACATAGACTTTTAACAGTTCTTTGGTGATTCATGAAACCTTTGGGAATAAAGAGTCTAGTAAATTTGCGAACCACCTTCTTGAAGATTTATAAGCCACATTAGCACATTACAGGCTCTGAGAAAGTCCTGTAGAGGGGAAGATGTTTTAAACTTTTAAACTTTTTAAACCCAGGATTTCCTCAATTTATTCTACAAAACTCTTTTTTGGGGGGCAACATGTTATTTGACCAAATATTATTAGGAAAGTTTACCCTAACCAATAGCATAAGAACTTCAGGTTGTTGCAGATGCTTGCTAACTTGATACTAATGAGTTAATGTAGTATCTTGGTATGAGCAATAGACAGGAAGATCTGAGTGGGAATCCTGCGTTTTGTACTGTTGGCTCAGTTTGCCCAGCAGTAATATTTGCTTAGTCCCATGGTGATGGGTGGAAAGAACGAGTTAATACCAACCCAGATCCATTGCCAGAAAAATAATTTAAACAGAAAGCCCCCTTGATGTTGTCATCTTTTATGAAGAGCAACACATTGATACTTTTGGCAATGTTCTCTGCCCAGATATTCTACCTCCTTACTCTACATCCCCAGGGAGGAGATCTGGTTACTATTTTACAACGGAAGATAGGAGAGAGGACCAAGGAGTTATTTCAGAAATGCCAATCAAGTTGAACAATGGGAAAAGCAGTAAATACATTTGAACAGGAAATTGGGTGGAAGTGAAATAATTCTTCACCCTGTAGCAGGGTCCCACCCTTCCTCCTATTAGGCACAAACAACACAGACCCAGGGAGGTGGAGTGAGTAAAGAAATGATAAGTAACAATGGACTCTTGCAAGCCTTCAGCAGGTCCTTCTCTGAGGTGGGACTGCCTTTTGTTCGGCTCTACAAATAGAGGGCACAATGATGGGTCAGGAGTAAAGGAAGTAGGAATAGATTAGCTGTAGGGAGACATATAAAAAGACCTTGGGGTTTCCTTTCAGATGGCCTGGGCTGGTTCCCTAGGGTAGAGAAGGAGAAAAGGTCCTACATTCATTCTGTCCCCTGATCACACCTGGCATTTCATACTCTCATGCCTTTGCACATGCTGCCTTTGCTTCAAATGTGCCTCCCTCGTTTTTTCCTACAAGGCCACAGAGCTTTGCCGAATCAGGCTGGTTTAATCCTGAAATAGTATATTAGTGGTGTGCTCTTGGATTGGGAACTCTTTGAGGGCAGGCATATTTTCTTCATTATCTTTAATATCTTACCCTGGGCTTAGCTCCTAGCATAAAACAGCTTTCCAATAAAGGTTTCTTTGTGGTGGCCAGGGAGGTGACTCACCAGGGTCAACAGGGTGCCCCTGAGTAATTGTCAGAGTACTCAGCTAGCATTCCAGGGGTGCAGAATTTGAGAACCAGAACCCATCTGGTAGGCACTCTTCATTTTACAAATACAAAAGTGATAGCTTCTATAGGAAGCAAGTGATGGCCTAGGCCTCCAGCCCCCTAGCTCCCAGTCCAATGCCTTTTGACTACCCTAAGGTCGTTTGTGAAGTTAAGGAAAAAAAAAAATCCTGCCATCACCCAGTGCTATCATGCCCCTTTCTGAATGATGGTATAAAGTAGCATTTAAATTAATATCTCATCAGTAAAAAATGCAGAGTCATTGAGCTAGAAAGTGATTTAAGGAGAATGTTTTACTTCCAAATAAAATTTGTTCCATTTCCTCTCGCACTCCTTGAATTTCTGCATCCCATCATGCTTTTTTCTGATTCGTGCCTTAGCTTGGAAGCTACAGTTTAAACCTGCTGGGTGAGAAGCTATTCTCCAGGTACTCTCAACTTTATTGGAAAGAGAAGGTCTCATAAATCACATAAGGGAACTGGGGCCTCTGGGATTGCTTAGTTGCCAAGTGAATTCTGATTGATTGCTTTGGAAAATACGTACATTTTCCAGGAGCTTATCTGAAATAAAATAAAGATTCATACTTTCTCAGACTGAGCTCTCCACCAAATTTCACAGTCCCATCATTTTAAAGGACAGTTAACAGCGTGAGCATTAGGCGTTTAGTCAAAAACTGGGAGGGCAAAGCACAAATGTTATTATAAATGGAGAGAGGTCTGGAACAACCAAATGTTTTCAGGTTATAGTGTTCATGTTGACTTTATCAAACCTACTCTTTAACAATGATGAGCGCCGTCGAAGGATCGCTGAGAAAACCATGGTATCAGATGCAGTCCTCGCTTCCTCCTCAGGATGTGGTGTGAACTAGGGTTTGGGGGGCGGGGGGATTGGAATTATGTTTGCCTAAGAGTGAAATGAAATGGCAGGAAAATATTTGGATCTTAATCATTTTAGGTCCTAGAATCTGTTGAAACTCTCTGCAAGCTGTGCACCTCCCCAGAAAACTGCACATACACACAAAAGCCTTCAGGTTATTTTGGGGCCTTCACAGTCCTCCCACCCATGCCTGTAGGAGTGTGGGACCCCACATTACGTGCCCCTTCTTTAGCTACTCCCTGCAAAGTTCCTGGTTGCCTGATGCTGCAGCGCTTCCTGACTGGCAAGTAGGGTTTCCCACCAGGTCGCACACAGGGGCTGTGGGTCCTGGCAGAAGGAAAGTGTTGAACATGTGCAGTGAGGCTGATTGTGTTACTGAACACAAGTGGCCTTAATCTCCCACAGGTTTCCTTAACTTTGTCCTGTGGTGAGACTGTCTAGGAGAGATTTAATGCTCTTGGCATTAATTTATACTTTCATTGAGAGTATGCCTGAAAGGAGAATGCAAACTAGTAATTGGCCTGACTCGGTAATTTGGTCCGGTGGCAGGCTGGGTTCAGAACCGTCTCCTTACCTGTAGTGAGGAGAACCACCACATGATTACAGTTCACATGGGGAGCAGGACCAGTTTGGTCCTGAGATGTAAGGCTCAAGAGATTTTCTAGTCTTTGGTCATTACCATCTCGTCTGAATTCATCACCCGTGAGCTAAGGAAGACTTCATTTTGTATTAGTAGCCTAACAAACCTGATGATGCATTCTTGAAGAGACATGGGAAAGAAGGTGGATAATGACAGTCTACAACACTTTTTGTTTATCCAGAGATCAACCATCCCCAGGAGGTTGACATATAATCCCATGCTTAATCTGTCATCCATACTTTATGTAATAATAATAATGATGATAATGATAATCATTTATACTTATATAGGCACTTTCATCTAGGGGATCTCAAAGCTTTACAAACACTCATTAATTCGCCTAGTGTCCCTGTGAACTAGGTGAGGCCCATTTTACAGGTGAGGCAATTGAGGCACAGAAAGGACAAGTGGCTTTCTCAAGGCT
>ML108213.1:100862-120514 GCA_003697995.1 Taxidea taxus jeffersonii | reverse complement strand
AACATGCAAAAAAACAAAAACAAAACAAAAAACGAGTCTTAGAAGCAGCCCTCAACCAATGTCTGATGATAGCTGTGATAAAAATAGCCTAGGTCCCTTCGATGAGAAAACTGAGGCATACGTTTACAGTTTCCCAGGCTTTCCCCATAGGGTTAAGCTCTAGTCACCCAGTGGTAGTTGGCTTGAGTTTATCCTTTATTGGCTATCCTCCTCCCCTGTCCCACTTCCCTACTCCCCTACTATTATTTTCTGTGCTTCCCAAAGAAACTACTTGTACTTGCCTTCTTATCTCACAGCATGTTTCTAGAGACATCCAAACTAAGATGAAGGCCAGTTCCTTCACTTGAGTTCTGGTCCTATCATCTCCCACCTTTCCACCACTGGTTTCCTCTTCTTCCTAGGAGCCAACCTTCTCTTGATCTATGAAGAAACCCTCTTGCATCCCTTTCTAGTTATCTTCCTAACTCTCCCTTCCCTTTTCCTTTTCACCCAATCTAAAGAATGCTCTATGGGTTTTAATTTTCTCATCTTGATCAATTATAACCTGGCTTTTTATCCATCTCTGTCTTACTGAGGCTCTTTTCACCAAATGTCAACAGTGACTTTCTAAATGCCAAACCTAACAAGTTTCTGTTCCAACTTTTATTTCTCTGAATTATAGAAACCACCTTCTTTAAATTTCATTTACCTTGACTTCTGGGACATCACCCTCTTGATTTTCCTCTTGTATTTCTGATTATCCAATTTCAGTCTGCCTTCCTGAATTCTACTCTTCTGCTAAACTTCTACTTAAATGTTGATGCTTCCCAGAATTCTCTCCTCAGATTTCTCTTCTCACCACATATACTTTTTTTTAAAAGATTTTTTATTTATTAATTTGACAGACAGAGATCACAAGTAGGCAGAGAGGCAGGCAGAGAGAGAGGAGGAAGCAGGCTCTCTGCTGAGCAGAGACCCTGAAGCAGGGCTTGATCCCAGGACCCTGGGATCATGACCTGAGCCGAAGGCAGAGGCTTTAACCCACTGAGCCACCCAGGCACCCCTTCACCACATATACTTTTTGGGGGGTAATTTCATTTATCCTCATGGTCTTCACCATTGAAATATGCTAATAATGCTCAAACCCACATTTTCAGGATTGACCACTCTTCTGAACTTAGTCACATATTCTCCGCTCCACTGGACATTTGCTGAATGTTCACCGGCATCTAAGTTTCATGCACCCAATACTGAACTCATGAATTTAACCCAAATCTCCTATAATCTGCATTTTAGTGAAAGTTCCTTATGCTCAATCACCCCATTCTCTTTCTTGGGGACTATGACCTAGCAATTAACAAGTCCTGGGAGTTCTATCTCTTAAATATTTTTCAAATACATTCTCTCCTTTCCTTCTCCATTATCACAGGAAAAAAAAATCAAGTAAGGTGAGGACCAAAAGTGTAAATTGGATTAGGTAGTTATATTTTGGCATTTTACTTTATCATTGGGTTACTTATCTCCAGGCTTTATTTTACTCATCAATCCATCCTTAAGACTGCCACCAAATGATCTTTCTGTAATAAGTGGGACCATGTCAATAACATCAAGCTCATCAGTGCAAACAATAGTTTAAGCTTCTTTAGTTGTCTCTAAGGGACCCTTATTATCTTAAAGGCTATTGCCTGCCATTCAGAATCACTGTCAGTTGTCTTTTTGAACTCCAGCTGTTGGTCTGTCTGGAAAGCCTTACTCTCTCCTTATCTGCCCATCAACAGCCTATTCATTCGATAAAACTTCCATTTGGTGTTCCCTGTGTGTGCTTCCCAAACTCTGCAAGACAGAATTAATCATTACGTCTTCGGCACTACTTATGTTTCTTGTATATAACTCCTCTTTTGCGTGTGTGTGTGTCATACCAAGTTCTTGTTTACTCTATTTTACTTCTGTGGCTATCTCTGTTACTTGATGGCAAACCTATCCACCCACAACAAACTCAGAGCTCTCATCAAAATGCTAATAGTAAGGCCTATTTACAATTTTGAAATACTTTATGTGCTTTTAATTATTGACCATTATGTTTTGAAATCCTACCTTCCCTTCTAGACTATCTGTCCCAGTAGGGCAAGGTCAGTGTCCTTTTGTTCACTGCTAGAACCCCAGTACCAAACATTGTATCTCTCAGAGGAAGTTTTTAATATTTGTGGACTAACTTGCTTACTCTTTGAAGACAGGGCCCACATTTTAGTCATCTTCTTACCCTAGTTAGTAATAGTGTCCAGAAGAGATACCAATAAATGTTGATCTGAATGCCAGTTGCCTTGCCAAACATCATGGAAAATAAGCAAATAGAGTGCTTTCTGACAGTTAGGAGAGCTCATCTTAACATAATTTTGCATTTCTGCCTGTTTATCATTATTTTGGACATATCATTAAATCAAGAAATCCAGTGGTGAGTTAAACCAGGGTTGGCAAGCAGATTGCTTTAGTCGTGCCATCTTCAGTACATTTATAGTAGATGCTTTAAGTTTTGTTATGGGAAAGATTCTGAGGCCATGTGTGATTTCACCATAAAATATACAAAGATGAATTAGCACTCAGTCATGGACTCAGCAAGGAAGGAATAGCAGCATATGTGCTACATAGTTGCCATTCCTTTGTAAACCAGGCAGGGAGCTGACAAATAGTACAGCCACACAAAAGGTCCCTCTCTTACATATTCAAACACTCATCCACAATGTCTGGGAACCTGACAATTAGCTGATTACTTATTAAGATGTTGCTCTGCTAGATGGTCTGACTGTACAATATTTTAAAGCAACAAGTCCTTAACTCTTATTTCTCCAACAGTTAATATCTTCCTCTGATTGAAGAACATGAACATATTTTTCCTTTTAAAAGGAGTACAAACATTTGAAACCAAATAAATAAAAAGGCTTTTGGGTATTCCAGTCAGTAAGTTTTTTAGGATGACTTAGATTCATATAAATTCTGTTCTCTAATGAATATTATCACCTGATATTTAAATACAGTCTTATATTCTTTTCTTTTCTTTTAAGATTTTATTTATTTATTTGACACAGAGAGAGAGACAGTGAGAGAGGAAACACAGCTGGGGGAGTGGGAGAGGGAGAAGGAGACTTCCCACTGAGCAGGGAGCCCAATGGGGGCTTGATCCCAGGACCCTGGGATCAGGACCTGAGCCAAAGGCAGACACTTAATGACTGAGCCACCCAGGCACTCCACAGTCTTATATTCTTTTTTTTTTTTTAAGGTTTATTTATTTATTTAACAGAGAGAGAGAGAGAGAGAGAGAGATCACAAGCAAGCAGAGAGGCAGGCAGGGTGGGGGGGAAGCAGGCTCCCTGCCTAGCAGAGAAGCCGATGGGGGACTCGATCCCAGGACCCTGAGATCATGACCTCAGCCGAAGGCAGAGGCTTAACCCACTGAGCCACCCAGGAGCCCCACAGTCTTATATTCTAAAATTTATTTCACATCCATTGTTCCACATTGTTCCAGAATTACACAACCAACTCATAATAGTAACAAATACCTATTACCTTGGTGTTATCTAATTCATAGAATATTTTCTATTAGCCACACATGGCTTTCTTTTCATCTAATTTGATCTTTCAAAATACACCATCTGAACCTTTGCTTAAAATGTAAAGATGTTTCCATTTTACTCTATTCTCTCAAAAACTACACACACAAAAAAACCTATTAAAGAAAAAATATTCCATTTTGTTGGAAATGGCAATGCTGAGCCAACTATGAAGCACCATGTCACCAGTATGGTGAAATCCTCAGAACTCAGGTGGGAGGCAGATTTTACCAAGAGCAGGAGCCACTGCCCTGAAGGTCTGTTGAAAAGTTACTGTGTTTGAAGCGATGAGATATGGGGGCACAGGAAGATCATAAGGAAAGCAGGGTCTGTCCCTACAGATTCACAGGCATGGGGATCTGAAAAGGAACTAAAGTTGAGTGATTCTTTCTATGGTCCACAGCACAACCATCAAATTGATAGAGATGGTCAAAATAACAGGGTGATGGGGGCGCCTGGGTGTCTCACTATATTGAGCCTCTGCTTTTGGTTTGGGTCATGATCTCAGGGTCCTGGGATCAAGCCCACATCAGGCTCTCTGCTCAGTGGGGATCCTGCTTCCCTCTCTCTCCGCCTGCCTCTCTGCATACTTGTGATCTCCGTCTGTCAAATAAATAAATAAAAATACCTTAAAAAAAAAAAAAGGAACAGGGTGGATGGATAAGAAGCAGTGATCCTCAGATCATGACTCTGACAACCTCTGACTTATATTTTGCTGAGAACCATACCAGCTTTCTGGATAACAAAAATTGAAGTCAGGTGCTTGATTTGCAAGATAAACACAAAACAACAGATTGTGTGGAAATGTGTTTGAGACAACAAAGCTCAACCAAAACTGTGTAATGTTCCCAATTCACAGCCTTTCAGTCCACTCAAATAATCTTCTGAAACTAGCAGCCCAAGTCAAGAATAACTGATAATCAAAAAGTCACCCACTGGCCTACGCATAAGAGTGATAAAACCAAAAACCAAAACCCCACAAAAGAAAAAAATTAGATCAACAACATGTAATAGGAAGAGAACAACCCAATAAAAAGGAAGGATTTGGACAAATCTCAGTAGATGTGCAAATATTACAGAGATCTGTAGAAAGAGCTCAAAGAGGAGATGCAGGATTTCAAATAGGCAATTATTATTGAGACCACAGGAGGTAAAAAGAGTTGGCATTCAAAGAAATGTAAAAGAAAAATAAAATCTTGACAAACTAAAGCCTTATTAATAGCAAAAATATAAAATAAATACAGCTGAAAACAGAGCCAGAGATATAGTGGAGAGGCTTGAAATGACATAATACAAGGTAAGAAAGGACAAATATACTAACATGATTATAAGGAAGATGAGAGATAAAGGCAAAAAACATCTGACATACCTACAACTGATGTTCCTGAAAGAGGGAACAGGAAATAAAGAAAACCAGAATAAAAATAGTCAAAGATATAACAGAAGAAAACAATCCTGGATTAAAGATTTGAAACTGCAGATAAAAATGACATACCCTTTCCTAAGAAAACCTAATAAACTACTGGTGAAGTTGAGCTCCAAAAATTAAAAATAGAGTCCTGTGTGGTAACTGGCACTTGAGCCAGGCTTTGAGTTACAGATAGACTTGGACATTTGGGGATGAAGAGAGAATGCCTGCCAAGCAGGGGGAATTATGGGGAGGAAGGCACAGAAGTGGGTAAAATTCTAGATGTGTCCTGGAATAGAGAATGTTGGGTAGGGCATCTAGAAAGCAGGGTAGGAGGAGTCTCTGTGGGACCCATGGCTGGTCAGAGTAAGGAGGTGGAGTTTCATTCTGTCATCAGTGAGGTGTTATTTAGTCAACATAGAGCAAAATCAACATTGTGCTTAGGGAAGATTAATCTAGCAGAAAATCTTTAAGAAGAGTATGGGCCACAGGAAGAGTACCATTTACAAGGCGAATAAAGAGTTTAGCAAAAGACTGGGAGGGCTTGGCCTGACATAATGGAAGTAGAAAAGGGGAGCTGGAGAATCTGTTCCTGGGGGAGAAGCAATAGAGGACTTTGGCAAATGGCTAAAAATGAAAATAAGGAGAGAAAGTGGGGGTGGAGGGGTGGAATCCTAACTTCAGGTGGTTAGTTGGTTGTTGCTGGCAATTTCCTCATTCTTTAAATGCTTTTTAGCACTGTACATGCAAATAGTTTCATTAATGAGGAAAATGAGACCAGGGAAGGGCTGAAGGTCAGATAACCAAGAGCTCCTGAGAATCTCCTAATCTACAGCAGAGTCCTCAGGCAATGAAATACAGGAGTGGAGAAAAGAGCAGGGGCATTTACTGATTGGGGGCCCAAGGGAAGTCCCTCATGAGAATAGAAGACACACTACCCCCTTCATAGTTATGCCAAAGGTGGGACCGTGGGCACCTGAGACTCTGTCTAGTCCACTCCAAGCAGAGGTCACTTAGAGATTTCAAGGTGGGTTGTCACTTGAATACCCACTGTCAGCTTAATAGGCCTCCTAACCTGATGGCAGAATGTCCTGAGCCAAGAAAAAGCTGGTGCCTCAGATTTGGCCATCTTAAGAATGGGCTTTGGGGTCAAAACATATCTGGGCTTAAATTCCATTTCTGTCACTTACCGAGTGACACTAAGCAAGGAAGTAACTTCCCTGAGCTAGGCTTGGATATTCATGTCTCACAAGGTTCTGGTGGGGATTTCACAAGGTAGTGAGTAAAGAGGATAACAAAGTGCCTGTGACACAAATGCTTAGCAAACGGGGTACCTGGTGCCCCTCACCCCACAGTCCCAGTGTACCTGCCATCCCAACTGCTGGTTTCCTGCAAAACCACCTCCAATTTCCGAAGCTACATCTTCTGTCTGTTCCTTCTACATCCTCCTTTTTCAACCCTTCCTTCCCTGGAGCTCCTCTTTGTCCTGCTTCCTGGGAACTCAGGCTCTTCTAAATTTTGCTTTTCGTTCCTTGTTGTTGTCAAGTGTCGTCTTCATGCTTCTTCCTATTCTGCTCCTCCCTCTTCAGTAGTTAGAAGGAAAAAGACTCAGAAGGAGGCAAAAAGGCACTTAGTACAAAACTCCTTCTTGATCTGTAGAGCAGCCCTGAATATTTCACTCTAGTGTTATGAAGAAATGGGTGTCAAAAGTGACTATTTCTCTAAAGCCCGTCCAAAGACAGAAAACCATGGTAATTCCCACAGAAAGCCCTCACTGTGGAGGAATACAAGACATTCCTCACAAACTATAAATATACAGACATTGGAAATATACTAGACCACTAAGCACTGGGTAAGATTCTGCTTAGACACACAGAGAACAACTTTTGAGAGAAGTTCACATGAGGTCACTGAACCAACTGGTAGGTAATTCCAAGTCCAGTGCTTCTTTTGTGGGGTGAGGCTCGAAGCCACTCCTAGCTCCCCAGGCAGCTCCCATTTAGTTCTAAAGGTATCAGGTGGCTGGGCCGTGACCACAGTGTCAGAACTGCTGAGCAGGGGTTTTGTCCAACATGATCTTACAACATCCAGTCATTTCTCAAGAACGTAAATCAGAAACAGAAGTCTTTTGAAAAATTCTTAATGCCAGGTGGAGATGAAACAAGGCTTGGGGAAAAAAAAAAATCACAAAATATCAATGTCAACAAACAAAGCACATGCTAATATGTGTTTTGGCAGCATTTTGTTTCTTGGAGGGAGGGATATTTCCTGGTGACCCTAGGTCTGTCATCACTGGGGGGCTCAGGGCTCACAATATGCTGGTTTGGGGGAGGGAAAGATTAGAGAGAGCTCATTTTGCTAATGGCTCCTCAAGCCCCTTCTATGATCTAAGAGAACTCTGAGCCTCACATATGGAAAATTTCACCAGGTTATTTAGCTATGCTTTTACTGATAATGCTTTCCCGGTTTCTGAAATTTTCAGGTCATCCAAGAGATGTCAGGATATAGAACACTCAGAGTTTCAAGCCTTCTCCCTTTCTGCATAATGAACAGATCTCTAAAATTGGTCTGGGTTGGTGGACAGTGTAAGTGGGCGGCTCTTCTGAGGGACTTCCGCTTTCTGCCCCAGGGACTCCTGTCCAACAAGGCACATTATGAGGTATTCTTCCTACTCCTTTATTCCTGACTCTGCCCCGAGGGGCCTTCTCTGACCATCATTAGCATCCAGGTACCTAACTAGTCATGGGTCAATAAACATTTATTGACCATCTGTTATGCACTACGGCCTGTGCTGGTCACTGGGGGTACAGAGATGAATAAATCATATTTCCTCAAAGCAAGGGACAAATAATTATGTTAGGCTGTGAGAAATCAAGAGGTATAAAGTGATTTGGGAGTCCAGAGGAAGCAGTAATTAATTTTTCCCAAATGGTGGGATGAGGGAAGGATTACCAGAGGGGTTGTGTTTAGGCAGGGACTCAAAGGGAAAGGATATCATAGTGGGAGAGAAAGGAAGGGTATTCATGATGAGGGAAAGGGCCTGAGCAGAGGTAACAGATGAGAAGGTACTTGTCATGTTGAAAATGCTACAGGTGGTGGATTGGCTAGCACACTGTTTCTGTAAGTGCTTATGAGAGGGTAGACAAGTGAAATTGGAAATAGGCTGGCTTCGTGGCACAGTGTTCATCAGACCAGGGTTTTCAAAGTGTGGTCTCCAGACTGTAGGCATCAACAGGAAACTTGTTAGAAATGCAGATTCTCAGGCTTCACCCCTGACCGACTGCATCAGAAACTAGGAGTAGTGAGTTGAGGAGAATGAGGGAAGGAACAGCAGTTTGGTAAGCTTTCCAGGTGATTTTTTAAAGAAGATTTCACTTATTTTTTAACAGAGAGACAGCAAGAAAGGGAACACAAGCAGAGGGAGTGGGAGAGGGAGAAGCAGGCTTCCTGCAGAGCCCAATTCGGGGCTCAATCTCAGGGCCCTGGGATCATGACCTCAGCCAAAGGCAGACATTTAACGACTGAGGCACCCAGACACCCCTCTCCAGGTGATTTTGATATACTAAGGTTTGAGAACCACCGCTGCAGGCAAGGAAGGCATTAGAGGTATGTAGGCAGAGCAACAATATAACACACCTGTGTCTTACAGAGAACTCCATCAATATGGAGTGGTAAAGAGGTAGATACTGAAGGTAAGGGGACCGCTTAGCAGGCTTTTACAGTGACCTGTATAAGAGTTAATGAAGAGGGGCACCTGGGTGGCTCAGTGGGTTAAAGCCTCTGCCTTCGGCTCAGGTCATGATCTCGGGGTCCTGGGATCGAGCCCCACATCGGGCTCTCTGCTCGGCAGGGAACCTGCTTCCCCATCTCTCTCTCTGCCTTCCTCTCTGCCTACTTGTGATCTCTGCCTGTCAAATAAATAAATAAAATCTTAAAAAAAAAGAGTTAATGAAGAAATGCAGAAAGTCATCCACCTACTTTTTCCTTGCCTTATCTAATCCGGCAAAAATTGCACAAGAAAAAAAAAATCACCCAACTAGTTTGAGTGATCTCTGTTTTCTTAATAAACTCATGAGTACCCACTTCACAGAAGCTTTCTATACTGTCAGGTCACCCCACTATACCCCCCAAACTCAGGTTTGCTTTTCCCATTTATGCTTGATTCTCTTCACGTAGGATAATCTGGATCTCAGTTAGAGCCTGTCTCCTCCCTTCCAATGGGAGTTGGAGGACAGGGTTCTGGTTTTGCTTCTCACTGAATTTTTTTTTTAAGATTTTATGTATTTATTTGACAGGCAGAGATCACAAGTAGGCAGAGAGGCAGACAGAGACAGAGAGAGAGGGGGAAGCAGGCTCCCCACAGAGCAGAGAGACGGATGTGGGGCTTGATCCCAGGACCCTGGGATCATGACCTGAGCCGAAGGCAGAGGCTTTAACCCACTGAGCCACCCAGGCGCCCTGGGAGACTGTTCTTAAGAAAAAAAGGGTTTATAGGAGAAGAGCTCGCTGGGGCTAAGGAAGGGTTGGTGGATCAACTATTCTGACAGAGGCAAAGGGGAAACTAAGTCATGGAGCAAGTTCCTGTGGACGCTGGGGAAAGAACCAACCAAGTAAACCCAAGTCCTAAAGCATTTGAATTAGGGCCACATATAAGGACAAGCCTAGTGTCAAATGACAAAACCAAAACAACTCAGTAAGGTGATGTCCTGTAGGCAAAGGAGAACAAGCTGTGGATTAGGGGATTACAGTGCCTCAGAAGCAGTGCAACACTCTACCTAAGAGATTTTGTGCAAGAGTGGGTTTTATAAAATGCTAGAAGGGGCAACGCAGAAACAGAGCATGATTGGCTAGGAGGTAGATTTCCTTAGAGGGCTAGCGGGTCCTGTTTTCTAGGGTAAGGTGGACTAGCTAAAGGGGAGTTGGAAGATTGGGAATGGTGTATGTTATGGAGAACACCTGTCAAAGAAACCTAAGTGCCGGCTGATGTAAGTTTACTTTTGTGACCTGCGTTGGGCCACTGGGGGAGTCTCCATTTTGTGGGTCCTAATATAGGAGTTAACTTTCTCACTAGCTTCAGAAGTATAAGCAGAGTTGACCTGGGTCGGGGGCATCCCAAGTTTCAAGTTCTAGTCTTTCTTTAACCCATCCATTCATTGATTAACTCATTCAAAATATATGACCAGAGAGGCAATACAGCATAGTGGTTAATAGGGCAAAGTCTATAGCCAGATTGACAGGGTTTCAATCCCAGCTCTATCATTATTAGCAGGGAGACTTTGGGCGAGTTACTTAAACTTTTCTGTCCCTCAGTTTACTTATATATAAGAAACTCTAATGAGGTATTTTATTGGTAAAAGAGGAAGCCTGGATCCTCTAATGAGAGGGATTTTCGGAGAGAATTGGACTGAGAGAATGGTAAAGGGTTTAGAATAGCCACTGCGGGATAGGGAATAGAAATGCTGACCAATAGGGAGAACCAAATTGGGGCTGGGAATAATCACTGTGTAGCGATGTGGCCATTTAGCAGGATTGTGCTCCTCCCCCCACACTACTAGGCATCAAAGGAACAGCAACAGAAAGTCAACAATGGGACTGATTTGGTGTGGGGCATCACTAAGTGGGCAAAGGGACTAAAATTCCAGAGAGCATAGCAGTAGAGCGTGCTGGTGACAGAAGCTCAAGAATCATGTAAGCATATGTGTCCTAATGTAATTTCTCAATTTTAGGTATTTACATACTTATTTGTGGCTGTCCCACTTCCATCCCGTTGCTACAAAGTTCTTTATTCTTGTCTAATCCTCATTCAATAGATATAAGTTTTAAAATGCTCATCCGTGGGGTTGCCTGCGTGGCTCAGTCGGTTAAATATCTGCTTTCGGCTCAGGTCACGATCTCAGCACCCTGGGATCCAGTGCCCTCATCAGGCTCCCTGCTCAGCTGGGAGTCTGCATCTCCCCCCACCCCGTCCCCAACCACTGCTCATGGACACTATCGCTCTCTAAAATAAAATCTTTAAAGAAATGTCCATCCATATACAACCTGAAATCCTCTTGCTCACTCTGTGCTATGAAAAACCCATCATGGTTAAGAATGTAGACTTTGACCTGAGTTCAGTTCTAACAAGAAGGAGTGAGATTTGTCACTTAGTGTCATTTTTGGCAGGTACTTAATCCCTCTGATCGTCAATTTTCTAATCTGAAAACTGGCTTTAATATCTACTTCACAAATCATGAGAATTAAATAAGGTAACTCACACAAAAGGTTTACCGCAGTGACTGGCACAGAGTAGATCATCAATACATGATGGCTGTATTGGTTACATCAACCCCCACAGTGCCTAAGAACTGATGATGCTAATAATTTCAATAACATCAGACAGAAGAGCCAATACTTTCAGACGAGGATCTGCCCTGTTGCTTCAGCGAATTCCCATAGGTTTTCCTAGGAGACCCATCTTTCTTCACAATATCTAAGAGAATGTAATGTCTTTTGTAGTTGGTAATTAATGCTTATTTTCTCTTCAAAGAATTCTTCATCCCTCATGACCCTCCTATGCAGGGATACAGGAATGTCATTTTCTTTCAGACTGAAACTTGCATATTTGGATCCTTTTCTCATGAGATTCCTGCCAGGTGTCCTCCCTGTGATACCTATGACCTTGAGGTCATTCATCTGTGGGGCACACTCTCCACCTCTTTCTCACTGCTGCCTTGCGTCTTGTTGCTGTTACCTATTTTTAGTCTTTTGTCCTAAACTATGCTGTTAATCTTGTTAGCTAGGCAGAGTACATATCACAAATGGTGGGAGTTCTAGAAGTCTTACTACACATTCCACCAAAACAATCCTCCCCACAACACACCAGGCAACTTCTACTACAGGTAATTGGCTACTAACTTCTTACCCCCTTCTCCCTCACTCTTTCTAAGGGGTCTTGTTGCCTTCTTCTATTATGTCATGTTATTATATATCATTAAAAAGCTGCCATATTGTACCCTCTAGAAGGGGCCATTCATCCCTGTACAACAGATGAGAGGATGGGGAGCTATTTAAATGTGGAAAGTCCCTGGAGAAAGAGGCTATTCGGTAAATATGTGAGGCATTCTTTCCTGGGCAATACCAATCACAGATTATAAGATTATATATAATATATAGTACATATACAGAGAGAGAGAAGGAGAAAGGGAGAGTAGACCTCAACAAACACTTGAATAAATGAAACTTAAACTTTGCTTCAGTCCATGAAGGAAATGTATTTTTTCTTACTTATTTAATGTTTTCTGTGTCTCCAGGAAAAGCCAAACACATTCATCAACAGTCATTTTTAGGAGAACGTTGGCACAGCCTTAGCACTCTAAGTAATAAAAGGAGAGGAATGGGAGAGGGGGATGGCTGAGCCTTCCTAGCTGCTTTTGAACTCCCATCACCCCCTCTTTTTTTTAAATGTTTTTATTTATTTATTTAATTTCTTTTCAGTATAACAGAATTCATTGCTTATGCACCACACCCAGTGCTCCATGCAATACATGCCCTCCCTAAAACCCACCATCTGGCTCTGCCAACCTCCCACCCCCCGCCCCTTCAAAACCCTCAGAATGTTTTTCAGAATCCATAGTCTCTCATGGTTCAACTCCCCTTCCAATTTCCCTCAACTCCCTTCTCCAATTTCCCTCAACTCCCTTCTCCTTTCCATTTTCCCATGTCCTCTGTGTTATTCATTATGCTCCACAAATAAGTGAAACCATATGATAATTGACTCTGCTTGACTTATTTCACTCATATAATCTCTTCCAGTCCTGTCCATGTTGATACAAAAGTTGGGTATTCATCCTTTCTGATGGAGGCATAATACTCCATAGTGTATATGGACCACATCTTCCTTATCCATTCGTCCGCTGAAGGGCATCTTGGTTCTTTCCACAGTTTGGTGACCGGGGCCATTGCTGCTATAAACATTGGGTACAGATGGCCCTTCTTTTCACTACATCTGTATCTTTGGGGTAAATACCCAGTAGTGCTATTGCAGGGTCATAGAGAAATTCTATTTTTAATTTCTTAAGGAATCTCCACACTGTTTTCCAAAGTAGTTGCACCAAGTTGCATTCCCACTAACAGTGTAAGAGGGTTCCCCTTTCTCCACATCCTTTCCAACACACATTGTTTCCTGTCTTGCTAATTTTGGCCATTCTAACTGGTATAAGGTGGTATCTCAATGTGGTTTTGATTTGAATCTCCCTGATGGCCAGTGATGATGAACATTTTTTCATGTGTCTGATAGCCATTTATATGTCTTCATTGGAGAAGTGTCTGTTCATGTCTTCTGCCCATTTTTGACATGATTATCTGTTTTGTGTGTGTTGAGTTTGAGAAGTTCTTTATAGATTCTGGATATCAGCCTTTTGTCTGTACTGTCATTTGCAAATATCTTCTCCCATTCTGTAGGTTGCCTCTTTGTTTTGTTGACTGTTTCCTTTGCTGTACAGAAGCTTTTGATCTTGATGAAGTCCCAAAAGTTCATTTTCGCTTTTGTTTCCTTTGCCTTTGGAGACATATCTTGAAAGAAGTTGCTGTGGCTGATATCGAAGAGGTTACTGCCTATGTTCTCCTCTAGGATTCTGATGGATTCCTGTCTCACGTTGAGGTCTTTTATCCATCTTGAGTTTATCTTTGTGTAAGGTGTAAGAGAATGGTCGAGTTTCATTCTTCTACATATAGCTGTCCAATTTTCCCAGCACAATTTATTGAAGAGACTGTCCTTTTTCCACTGTATATTTTTTCCTGCTTTGTCGAAGATTATTTGACCATAGAGTTGAGGGTCCATATCTGGGCTCTCTACTCTGTTCCACTGGTCTATGTGTCTGTTTTTATGCCAGTACCATGCTGTCTTGGTGATCACAGCTTTGTAGTAAAGCTTGAAATGAGGCAAACACAGAAAGGGAAATTAGAGAATCGATTCCATTTACTATAGCACCAAGAACCATAAGATACCTGGGAATAAGCCTAACCAAAAAAGTAAAGGATCTGTACCCGAGGAACTACAGAACACTCATGAAAGAAATCGAAGACACAAAAAGGTGGAAGACCATTCCATGCTCTTGGAACAGAAGAATAAACATTGTTAAAATGTCTATACTGCCTAAAGCAATCTATACTTTTAATGCCATTCTGATAAAAATTCCACCGGTATTTTTCAAAGAGCTGGAGCAAATTATCCTAAAATTTGTATGGAATCAGAAGAGATCTCAAATTGCTAAGGAAATGCTGAAAAAGAAAAACAAAACTGGCAGCATCACGTTGCCTGATTTCAAGCTTTACTACAAAGCTGTGATCACCATCACCCCCTCTTTTGAAGATACTACAGATTTACAAGTTTTGTCTCACGAATTCAATCAAATGGTACATGTGTGGTAGATATTTACTCTACATTTTCGGGAGCAGTTGAGGCACAGAGTAGGGAAAAGCTCTCCAGAGATGTGGATCAATTCTGGGCCCTCAGCCCTTGACTCTGGCCCCAAACCCACTGGCATCTTTTCCTTCAAAATGGTCAATCTATTGGACAATTAGATTTGTATGTAACTGTTGTCTTACATTTCCTATAAAAATGACCCTACTCCTGCCAGGAGTGCAACACATGGACTCTGCATTCTCTTTGCAGTCACCTCCTGCCTCTTATCGCTCAGCCTCCTCCTGCCCCTTATGGCTCAGCCTGCCATGCTGTCAGCCCTGAAGGAAACAGGCACAGGGAGCTCCCCTGGGGCCAGGCACTCCCTAGGTCGACTACATCGGAGTCCTGGCAGAGTGGCTTCGAAGCAGGCATGATCACCCTCATGAGAGAGAGGGTGGCTACGGCACAGGAGGAGAAGACCTCCCTCATAATGGCAAAACTAGGAGGTGGCAGAACTAGGATCCAAACCCAAGTATTTGTTTTTATTTCAAAGTTCCTATTTCCCAGGCTATCTCCGTAGATGGAGTTTGGTAAGATCCGGTTGCTCTCTAGGAACAGCAGTCCCTTCCATGGGCCCATTCTGTCGCCGGTACTGGGTTGTCTTGCCTATTAAGGTGGGGGAGGGGAGGTATGCTCCAGCAACTGTTTTTATCAGACTTCATCGTAACTATTTACCGAATGTTTTCTAAGTGTCATTTTTTCCTCCGTTTTCAAAAGGTGAAGAAATATAGTTTATTTCACAACAAATAGATGTGAGGGGTCGGGGGGGGAACCCTCCCAATTGCAGTATTAATTGCTTTGCTGTGAGGCCTCTGGAGATGAATATATTATAAAGACAGAACTGTGTTTATCACCATATGGGACGTTAGTCACTTTTGGCTGCTCCTCTACATCTCTGGACAGAAGCCAGTGTCATTGTCGCCTGGGTTGTGAGACCCGTGAGAACACGAATTGTTGGAGCTAATGAGGGGTACGTGTTTAAAGGAGAAGAAGTCATCAGTTGGTATCCCCAATAAACTGTCATCATAGAAAGCCCGATGGGGAGAGAAAAATCTGGCTACTCCGTCTTCAGGAATCAGGCTTCTAGTTATTTATCAGCAAAGACATCTGTATTTGTTTCATCTTATGGCATTTTAAAAGTGATCATGAATTCTGGATTTATGGGCAGAGAGATCCTCATTAATCAAGCATCTCTTTGCTACATGTGGTACTGGGCCTTGTACCTAATTTTATTTAACCCTTGCGACAATTCTAGCAGCTAAGAGGATAAGCTTTGGGATCCACCTTGCGTTTGAACGCCAGCCCTGCCTCCTACTAGCTGTGTGACTCTGCTGAGTTACTTCCTTCTCTGGCTCTTGATTTCCTCAACCTTAAAATGGAGGTTCTTGTACCCAGCCTGCAGCTCTGGGTGAGGAATAAATGAAATAACGTGTGTAAAGTTCTTAGCCTGGCACTCAGCGTGCAGTAAACATTCAGATCCACTCCTTCTTTCGACAAATATGTATGAGCCGCTGTTTGTGCCAAGTATTGTTCTTGTTTTTGGAGCTGTGATATAGGAAGCAGAAACCCTGTCCTGTGGAGTTTAATATTCAGAAATAGGATGATTATTAACAATGAGTCATGAGGACGATATCACTGGCCGCTGTTTACGTAGGAGGAAGAGGCGCAAAAATTCATTTCTCCAAATGGCCTTGGTGGCAGAAACCCACCCGTTATGCTGGTACAGACAAGATGACAGAGTTGTCTTAATTATCACATATGCATAACCTAATTATGCATATGCATGAGGAGTGGTAATGGCAATTCACAAATGCAGCCTCATTTATTCTATCCGTGTGCTGTCACTGTCGGTAGACTGATACAGCAGAAAAGCTCAGGGATTACAGCCAGAGGATCTAGATTTAAATCACACCTGCCACTCACTTGATCTCCTGTGTCCTTTGTAAACAACTTGATCCCTTGAACTTGTCTGTTCATCTACACAGTGGGTGTAACAATGCACTCACAGGGCTTCTTGGGGAATCAAATGGGCCTGGGCACTTAGGAATTCTGTAAATCCTACTACATTATGGAAAGGAAGGCTATGATATGAACATTTTGGAGGCAGACATTTTTTCCCAGAGGTAAGACATACTAAAAGTTGGACCACTGCTCTTCAGAGCATATTCTTGATTGGTACACACACAGCCAACATGCACAGTACGCAGGCTAGGCCTCACGGAAGGAAACCAACCAGGGAAGCAGACAGGAGCCTACTTCCTGTGCACCAAGCTGTGCGCCCAAACACAGGACCACCTCCCCACATCACACCCCCTCACCCCTCACCCAGAGAAACTGGCATGTTTTTCTAATTTGTCCAAAGGCAGAGTACGGGCTAGCAATGTCCCTAATTATACTTTGTGCACTTCTTCAATCTACCATCTATTTCTGTCCAGTTAATTCTTTTTTTTTTAAGATTTTATTTATTCATTTGAGAAAGAGAGAGAGAGAGAGAGAGAGAGCACAAACAGAGGGAGAGGCACAGGGAGAAACAGACTCTCCGCTGAGCTGGGAGCCCAACATAGGGCTCAGTCCTAGGACCTGAAAATCCTGACCTGAGCGGAAGGCAAACGCTTAACCAACTGAACCACCCTGGTGCCCCTCATTCTTATTTCTTATCTCTTACACTTCCTTTCCTTCTGGCATGTGCTCCTCTTGCCTCTCCTTGATTTTTCTCATCTGGTAGTTCTTCCAACAGCTTATTCAAACCAACATGGTGCCTCTCCCTGCCAGCTGCCTCTTTTCTTGCCCGTGCGTACTTCCCAAGCCCGATGTGCAGAACATCCTTCCATCCAGACCTGCTACCCAGTCTGCCAAAGAAGGTCACCTCTCAGGTTGCCCTTGTGTCCCAAAGCCCCTGCTTTGAGGAGAGCATCTGGACCATAGGTCAGAGGAGCCAGGTGCTGTCACTGACAAACCAGGGAACCTCAAGCAAGTGCCCACCACGCAGGTATGGTTTCTTGTCACCGTGCAATGTATTTTGACACAAAAACCACATAAGGCCCTTAAAAGCAAGCAGCATAACAGGATAAGTGCAATTCATAAAGACACATATGCCTTGATGATGAGACACTGAAGGAGGAGGACAAGATTAATGAAAGATTCAGCTGTAACAAGTAAAGGTAGTGAAATGGAAACAGCTTAAGTTGGAGGAAAAGGGAACATTGTCCTGCAAACCACGTGCTGAACCACATCAAACAAAGGAGAATGCAGATGTCTGTTTTGTCACCGGAGTTAAACCCACTCAACACATGGTCTCTGGTCTGATGACCACCCTGTGCTAATTCTCTCAACCCTAACACTGCCGGCCCTAGCAGCAAGGTTTCTTCGGGGTCTGCTGGGCACCTCGCCACATGCAAGCAGTGTCTCAGGTTTGAACGGGAAGTGGGCTGGTGATAAATGATGAAAAGGGAAAGTGGGATCATTGGATCATTACTGCCCCCTGAATTCTGATTCACCTGCCACTGAGGGCTGTGAGGGGAAATGGAGGGAAGGGGAAGAGGAGGAGGAGGAGGAGGTGAGAGTGGGGAAAGAACGCCGAAGTAATTGACACCCACTCCCAGGTGAAGGAGAGGAGTCAAAGCTGATGGAATAAAATAGAGAACCGTCACGAAATCCCTGTCACCTCAGTCACAGCGCACGCTGTGTGCTTTCACACTTTCCGCCACGGTTTCTGGCCTCCCTGCTCTTCCCAGCGCAGCTGTCTGAAATGACCCACGGCTGGGCTAATGCACAGGCTTTACCAGACTCCCCTGTTGCTCCTTTCCTCACTGAGAACCTGTGGGCACAGAGTGGCAGGAGGGGAAAACAGAAAAACGTGAAGGTGAGAACAACTGCCCCAAAATGTCAAGGGCACACGGGTATCTCCGGAGGATGAGAGGATCCAGCTTTTATCAAGAAAGGACTCCGGCCACAGGGCCTGCGACCTGTAAGCCAGAGGGGACCCAGGGTAGGAAGGGCAGATAGAGCTTTGTCATCTAATGACTTCCGTGATTCCAGAGCACAATCCGACAGAATCAGACAAAAACTCCAGATCAACAGATCTTTGGGAGTGACAGGGAGAGCAATCCTGGAAGCTGAATTTAAGCAGACGATAACCTTTCATTGATCTTGAGGGAGTTAGTAAAAGGGAGAGATAAGAAGAAACACACACTGTAGGGAGAAAAAACCGGCATCAGTTAGCCTGGCAGGGAGAGACGGAAGATCCTTCAGGGAAGAGTTTGAAATCACAGTAAATAAGCGGGGGTGGTGTGCTGCGGTGGGAACACTTTGCCGTGGGAATGAGGGCTGGGTTCCAAGCCAGTGCTCCAGTAATCAAGCTACCTATTAGGGGCTGGGCGCTCCCAAGTGGAGGCTGATGAGGCCCTTCTCTGAGTAGCCTATGAATCAATATTTGTTTATTTCACTTTTGAAAATATAGATAAAAGAGAACATTGAGTGGTCTATAAGATTTAAATCATGACCATGTGGGAGGCAAAGGAATTTTTCTAATCCGTGTTCTCTGTGATCTGACCCCACAAAATTCACTGGCCAAGGAGTCACGGCTGATGGGGTCTTGCAGTGTATGTGTGACTTGAAGTAGTTCCTTATGCTTATCCCCTCATCTATAAAATGAGATGTGAGTTAAGCCATAAACTTGACTCTTCAGAGGTCTTCTGTTACCTTGTGTGCCATTCAGAGTCTCGATTCCCACTATCTGCTCAAAATACCCTCTGATGAGGGTTCCCCTTTCTCCACATCCTCGCCAGCATCTGTCATTTCCTGACTTGTTCATTTTAGCCATTCTGACTGGTGTGAGGTGGTATCTCATTGTGGTTTTGATTTGTATTTCCCTGATGCCCAGTGATATGGAGCACTTTTTCATGTGTCTGTTGGCCATCTGGATGTCTTCTTTGCAGAAATGTCTGTTCATGTCCTCTGCCCATTTCTTGATTGGATTATTTGTTCTTTGGGTGTTGAGTTTGCTAAGCTCTTTGTAGATTTTGGATACTAGCCCTTTATCTGATATGTCATTTGCAAATATCTTTTCCCACTCTGTCAGTTGTCTTTTGGTTTTGTTGACTGTTTCCTTTGCTGTGCAAAAGCTTTTGATCTTGATGAAGTCCCAATAGTTCATTTTTTCCCTTGCTTCCCTTGCCTTTGGCGTTGTTCCTAGGAAGAAGTTGCTGCGGCTGAGGTC
>ML108213.1:67474-100462 GCA_003697995.1 Taxidea taxus jeffersonii | reverse complement strand
AGGTTTATTCCTAGGTATCTTATGGTTTTGGGTGTAATTGTAAATGGGATTGACTCCTTAATTTCTCTTTCTTCTGTCTTGTTGTTGGTGTAAAGAAATGCAACTGATTTCTGTGCATTGATTTTATATCCTGACACTTTACTGAATTCCTGTACAAGCTCTAGCAGTTTTGGAGTGGAGCCTTTTGGGTTTTCCACATATAGTATCATATCATCTGCAAAGAGCGATAGTTTGACTTCTTTGCCGATTTGGATGCCTTTAATTTCTTTTTGTTGTCTGATTGCTGAGGCTAGGACTTCTAGTACTATGTTGAATAGCAGTGGTGATAGTGGGCATCCCTGCCGTGTTCCTGATCTTAACGGAAAAGCTCTCAGTTTCCTACACTGTTGGTGGGAATGCAAGCTGGTACAACCACTCTGGAAAACAGCATGGAGGTTCCTCAAAAAATTGAAAATAGAGCTACCTTATGACCCAGCAATTGCACTACTGGGTATTTACCCTAAAGATACAAACGCAGTGATCCAAAGGGGCACGTGTACCCGAATGTTTATAGCAGCATTGTCCACAATAGCTAAACTATGGAAAGAACCTAGATGTCCATCAACAGATGAATGGATAAAGAAGAGGTGGTATATATATATACGATGGAATACTATGCAGCCATCAAAAGAAATGAAATCTTACCATTTGCGACGACATGGATGGAACTAGAGCGTATTATGCTTAGCGAAATAAGTCAACTGGAGAAAGACAACTATCACATGATCTCCCTGATATGAGGAAGTGGAGATGCAACGGGGGTGGGAGTTAAGGTGGTAGGAAAAGTAAAAATGAAAGAAGATGGGATCGGGAGGGAGACAAACCAAAAGAGACTCTTAATGTCATAAAACAAACTGAGGGGGGTGGGGGGAAGAGAGGTTGGGAGAGGGTGATGGGGTTACATTATATGTTTAAATAAAGCTTAAAGTTAAAAAAAAAACTGTAGGAGTAGACTTACACTGATAGGTGCTATGAAAAATAAAAATGATAAATGATAAAAAAAATACCTAAAATGTGTAAAAAATAATAAAATACCTAAAATGATAAAAAAAAAATACCCTCTGATGAATCCTGAGGTTTACCATTCCTCTGCTTCTTCCCTCCACAAACACCAGGTCTCTTGAACCAGAGCTTAAATACACTCTTGCTCCCTCTGAACTCTTAGTTGTATCCTATACTGTCTGTAAGTTACTCCCAGCTCATTATAACCATCATATTTTTGCCATTTCTTTTCTTACAGACCACAGCCTATCCCTTAGAACATGACCGTATGAACTAATCCTGTTGTCAAATTATTTTATTTATTTGACAGAGATTATAAATAGGCAGAGAGGCAGGCAGAGAGAGAGAAAGAGGGGAAGCAGGTTCCCTGCTGAGCAGAGAGCTCGATGCGGGGCTCCATCCCAGGACCCTGAGATCATGACCTGAGCCAAAGGCAGAGGCTTAACCCACTAATCACCCAAGTGACCCAGTCAAATTATTTTCTATGACTTAGGCTGGTCTTCTTAACTTAAAAGCAAACCCCTTAAGTCTTAAACATGTATATTCTGTATGGTGCATCAACAGTCACTAAAGGCTTAATACATAGAAATGTAGTCTATTTGGTTTGAGGACAAGTAGAAACTATTAAGGGTGCCGACCTCATTTATATATAGAATGAAACAACGCATTTCCTAGAACTCAAAACCTAAACTTGAGTTAAATTGTTGTTTTTAATCTGTAATTTCCTTGACAGTTCTTGCCTATTAGCAATTCAAATACCTGAATGCTTTTAATGTGCCATTTTATGTTCCAAGTGCCTTAGAAGTATGAGCTCTCTTAATTCTCACTGCTACCCAGTGGATGGTATCATTGACCCAATGTTGCAGATGTAGAAAATGAGGCCCAGTCAGGTTCACAGCTTATCCAAGCTCAGAGTAGTCAAGGGGAGAGCTGGGACTTGAACTCAGGTTGCCTAAATTCAGAGCCTCAGTTATAACTACCATACGATCCTACTATCGGGCTTAAGTATGGTTATATGGACTAACTTTGCTGGTTTCCTTCACTTCCCTACAGGGATAAAGTTAAGCATAGCAGTCATACAACACAGGCATCCTTCTTCTAGTATGAAAATTCCATAATTTTTAAGCAGAAGCATTAAACAACAGTGATATTTATTTAGTGGTCACCCTATGTCCAGCACTAGTGTAAGCATCTGCATATGTTAGAGCATTTCATCCTCATGACTGCCTAAAATTAGTCATGTAAATATCACATACATACCAGATACTTCTTTAAAAAAAAAAAACAGATAAAGTGATTGGAGCTTAAGTTAAATAATTTATCCAAAGTGAAAAGTTTTTAAGCAGTGAAGCTAGAATTCAAATTCGGTTTCCTCTTATACTGGAGGCTACACTCAATGTATATGCTATCCTGCCTTCTCATACTATTATAGTGCTTATATGATTTAATTATTAGCAAATGCTCTTTTATAATGGAAAAACTCAGGGGGAAAGAATTAAATCTGTTCTACACAGCAGTTGAATATTATGCTTATTAAAAGGAAAATGGTATTAAAGCATAGGAGAGATTTCAAAAGCATGTATAAGGGAACAGTTTCCATGTGCAGCAAAGAGAGTTCAGAAGAGGATCAAAGCGTGTACCAAAGAAAAACTGATAAGAAAGAAAAACTCTTGTCACTGCTAAGACTGTAACTCAAGCTTATCTTTCTAGAGGTTTTCTAAATGAGGCCTGACCCCAAGCGATTTACATCACAGCTGAACTCGAGTTTTGTAGTATGATTGCATCTACCTGGTGGCCAAACTTAGAGACAGGAGGTAACATGTACCATAATCCTTGCTTAATCATTCAAGACTTAAGAAAGTTACAGACTTTGGGGGAGGTACCCCAAACCACCTCTAAGTACTAGAATTCTCTGGTGCATCCCTTAGAAACTTGTGTCCTGATCACGTTGGGCAGTGTTGATTAACCTGTATCTTTTTTTTTAAAGATTTTATTATTTGTTATAGAGAGAGAGAGAGCGAGCACAGACAGACAGAGTGGTAGGCAGAGGGAGAAGCAGGCTCCCTGCCAAGCAAGGAGCCCGATGTGGGACTCGATCCCGGGACCGGGACGCTGGGATTATGACCTGAGCCGAAGGCAGCTGCTTAACCAACTGAGCCACCCAGGCATCCCTAACCTGTATCTGTTTTAAAAGCCACTACAATGGCCTAAGACACTACTAGCCAAATAGTCTAGAAGGAATATGGTTATGGAGAGCCAGAATAATCCCATCATGCTAAATATTTTCTTATGAAACCTCCCAAGCAAAGGTTCAAAACTCATAATCAACAAGGGCATAGTATTTATTAGCAAGGCTCTGTTCTGAGCACTTTGCTTTAACTCTGCATTCTGTCAACAACCCTATGAGGTAGGTACTGTTTTTTATTTACTTACTTATTTATTTACTTGACAGACAGAGATCACAAGTAGGCAGAGAGGCAGGCAGAGAGAGAGATGGGAAAGCAGGTTCCCCGCTGAGCAGAGAGCCCGATGCGGGGCTCGATCCCAGGACCTTGAGATCATGACCTGAGCCAAAGGCAGAGGTTTAACCCACTGAGCCACCCAGGCGCCCCATTGGTACTGTTCTTATCAGCATTTTACAGATGGGGAAACTAATACAAAGTGAGGTTAAGTGACCTCACAAAGTGAGGTTAAGTGTCCCAGATCACATAGCTAATAAATGGCAGAGATAAAACTGGAGCCCAGGTAATCTCAGTGTTGAGTCCATAGCTTTAGTCTCTTTGCTAAAAGTTTCTTTGGAAGCCAAGTTCTTCACTACCTGTTTGTTTATGGCTCAGTTCCCCATCTACAAAATCAGCTTAGAGTATGTACCTTTCTCAGACTTGCAAGATCCATGGAAAGTGTGCAAAGCAAAAGAAGGCAAGTAGCAGCAAAGCTTTCATAGCCACGAGCTGATGGCAGTGTCAGAGAGAGAGAAAGAGAAAGAACATTCAACAGAACTGGTGAAGTGGCTTCTTGCCTAGAAAAGAGGACACAGCCTTGCTCCTAGCCAGCCCTCTGCCCTCCCCTCTCTACCAGAGCTTCTGAGTCCAGCTACCCTTCAGGTGGTCCCTTTAAAGTTTGTGGCCCTGGGGCTTTAAAGGGACCACCTGAAGGGGTCCTGGGATTGAGCCCTACATACGTGTGATCTGTCAAATAAATAAATAAAATCTTGAAAAAATTAAAAAAAAAAAAAAAAGCTTGTGGCCCTGAACAGATACACTGGGGCTAGGGAACAGTGCTTGCCTTAGGAATTAGAAGCTGGGTTTCCACACCTGCTTCATTGCTCTGAAGCAAGGTTATTGCTTTAGCTGTCTTCCTGCACTTAGTTTTCAATGTGACAAAATATTCTCCTTGAAATACCAATGGAAGGATTGGAGAGATCAGATCGTCTCACTTACAGAAACACACAGTTATTCCAGAATGAGTTTACAAGAGCATTTCAATCGTTGTTGGTTTTTTTTTTTTTTAAGTACCATGAGGTTCTGGTTAAATAATGTGTTTATCATTAGCATACACACAGTTGGCCTTACCCAGGATAAGAAGGGGAATGGGAGCCATTACCTGTGTAGTAATCCTTGAAATTATTTCCAAAATTAATGTGAATATGTGTCACAATAAATTTATGATGTGTGAAGTGTTATCTACATTTTACAGATATGTAAACAGAGGACCTTAGAAGTTTAACCCATCCAGGGCTTCACGTATAAACAATAAGTGGCTAAACTCACATTTAAAGTCAGATTGTCCAACTATCATATGATCTCCCTGATATGAGGAAGTGGAGATGCAACGTGGGGGAGTTGGGGGGTAGGAAAAGAACAAATAAAACAAGATGAGATCGGGAGGGAGAAAAAACCGTAAGAGGTTCTTAATCTCACAAAAACAAACAGGGTTGCGAGGGGAGGGGGGTCGGGAGAGGGTGGCTGGGTTATGGACACTGGGGAGGGTATGTGCTATGGTGAGTGCTGTGAAGTGTGTAAACCTGGCGATTCACAGACCTGTACCCCTGGGGCTAATAATATATGTTTATAAAAAATTTTAAAAAAAATAAAGATTGTCTAAACCAAAACTCACACTTTCAGGTTTTTCAGTGCTATTCAATATCAGTTCCCACTTTGCCCCTGATACACGTGCTCTGTATTATCCTATTCTCCACTTAGAACATCTGAAACACACATATGCTGTTAATTCAGTTGAGCACAAATGACGGAGAATTAAGTGGATAGGTGCCCAGAAGTGATTTTGTATTATTTATATTTTCAAGCATAGTCTGCTCTCTCTTTGCTAATTGCTTTATTCTCAGTAATTGGTTGAGAATTAGCAAGAATTAAACCAAGCTCAGAAAATTCTCAATAAATGTGTGCCCGTCTCATTAAAACCAAACCAAACAAAATGTCCTTAACAATATGGAACCTATAACAGCTACCATTATGCCAGCCTTTTATCTAATTTAATTTTATAACATTCCCGTGTGGTTGGTATATTATTCCATTTTATAGAAGAGGAAACTAAGGTATAGGGACGCAGGGGAACTTGCCCAAGGGTTATGTAAGCTGCTAAGTAGCAAATCTTGGATCACATCAGCTCTGCCTCATGTAAGTGCTCCCTGTCTGCTCAGGGTCCTGCATACTGATCTCAGAGAGGAAGCTTCTCGCCATGGAAACATGGAGGCAGGGGATACAGGGAAAATGGTATATGTAGAATAGTTTCAGTTTTGTTGTAGTTGTTGTTATTTTTTCAGCTTTGTGAGGTATAATCAACAATAAATGGAACATATTTAAATGCAAATTTGATGACTTTAGACATGTATATTCCCATGAAACCATCACCATCAAAATAATGATGCATCTCCTTCATTCCAAACAGTTTCCTCATGGCTTTTAAAACCTACCCCTCTTGCCTTCCCATCCCTAGGCAACTACATGATATGTTGTCACTATACATGAGTTTGTATTTCCTAGAACTTTATATAAATGGAATTATACAGTGGGTACTCCTTTTTTGGTCCGGCTTTGCATTCAGTATAATTATTTTGAAATTTATTCATTACTTTTATCCATAGTTTGTTCTTTTTAATGGCAAGTGGTACTCCATTATATGGCTATATCATGATTTACTTATCAGTTTGCCTGTAAATATTTGGGTTGTTTCAAAGTTCTGGGCTATTACAAATAAAGCTGCTATGAATATTTGTGTACAAGTCTTTGTGTGAATATATGCTTTCATTTCTCTTGGATAAATAACTAGGAATGGAATGGTTGGATCAAATGCTAGATGTATGTTTAACTTGAAAAAAATTTTTAAAAACTTCCAAACTGCTTTCTACAGTGGCTTGTACCATTTTACATTCTCGCAAGCAGCAAATGAGAGTTCTAGCTGCTCTATGTCTTGGCCAACATTTAGTATAGTCAGTCTTTTTAATTTCCAACAAAGATTTCTTGGACCCCTACAGCATGCTGTGCACTGTGTGAAAGGGCATGGGACACTGAAGACTTGGAGGATGAGGGTCTCTAGCCTGAAGAGCTCTAAGTTTCCCTGTGGAAATCAGTGAAGTAGTTACGGCTTAGTACAGTAGTTACCCCAGTATAGCTGCAGATCTGTACCTATGAAATAGGAAAATATAAAAGAGATTAATATGGTAAGATAGGCTAAGATACCTAAGTAGGATAAAAATGAGTTGAAGGAGGACTCTAAGAAGATAGCATTATTAGTGTAGTCAGATTTAGCTTCTGGAAACAGATAAATTTTGTAGCAACCTTGAGAGGACAACAGGATCTGTGTTGTTAGAAGAAAAGAGATGGTGTTTCAGAGCCCTCTCTTGACTGGGTTGACTTGGGTCAGTTAGGTAGCCTGTTCCTCATAACAGGGGGTAATAATGTCAATCACCACATCCAACCATAAGGTAGAGTTCCATGACATCATCTCCTCCCCAAGTTTTCATCAGAGAAGTATATCAACACAGCAAATGGCATGGACTGAGTTAAAGAAATGAGTAATTACCTACATATTTTGAAAACTAGCCTCTATTAATTTGAGCACATCAACAGAGCAAATGCCAGCCTTGGACTCAGCTGAGTGCCAAATGCAATATCCAATTGCTGCTTTTAAGGAAGTGTAGGTTTACCGTGCCTTCAGAGCTGCAATTTCTGGAAACAGAGTTTGGCACTTGGTAAGCTGTCTTCCACAGATTGACTCAGATGATACAAAGATTTGGAAAGAGTAGATAAGATAATAATTACATCTCAAAGGAAAAATTATTTCTATTCACTTAAAAAATGCATTCATCCTTAAAAAAAAAAAAAGCTTATCTGACTTTAAACAAAAAGCTGTAAGGATAGGCTGGAAAGAATCGTGATTCCAGCAAGGTTTTTCTTCTTTGGACTTTCTCTACAACTGGATGTTCTGATTGTTGCTCCGTGTAAGCCACAGACCTTTCAGTTCTTCAATACTAGAAGTCCCAGGCTTTCTTTAAATGTATCTCCTGACACAGCACCCAGGTTCTCAAAGAAACTTCTCACCATCCTGAAGTGCTTATCTTTTCTAGATCCCCATAAAAATCCCTGAACTACTCTTTCTAGACATTCAGCCAACCTTAATCACCATCTGCACCCCAGCACAGGATCCCCTGCAACATGTCTGATGTGATTCCATTCTTCTTTCTCTCCCTACTTTTTTTTTTTTAAGATTTTATTTCTTTATTTGAGAGACAGAGATCACAAGTAGACAGAGAAGCAGGCGGGGGGGCGGGGGGGAGGCTCCCTGCTGAGCAGAGAGCCAGATGTGGGGCTCGATCCCAGGACTCCGGAACCACGACCTGCTGACCCTCTTGAAATGATCCTTCAACTATCAACTTGCAATCACTCCACTCATACCCACCCGTCCCCAAGGACTCCCTGCTATCACCTGAGCACTCTACCATCACTGGACATGTGACACTGATGGCAACCCACACCTGCCCTTATTAGCAGGACCAGACCAAGGCTGTCTGACCTCAAAGCTTGAAAGCCTCACTGTAAATTTTTTTTTTAAGATTTTATTTATTTATTAGTTAGAGAGAGAGAGCGAGCACAGGCAGACAGAGAGGCAGGCAGAGGCAGAGGGAGAAGCAGGCTCCCTGCCGAGCAAGGAGCCCGATGTGGGACTCGATCCCAGGACGCTGGGATCATGATCTGAGCTGAAGGCAGCCGCTTAACCAACTGAGCCACCCAGGCATCCCTGAAAGCCTCACTGTAAAGATGTTCTACTTCTTAGGGTCTTAAAACCAACTGACTTTAGCATTCCTCATTTAGAAGGACTTCCAGATTTATAATTTTTGACCTCAATTTTAGAGCATGGAAACCTATTTAGAGTTTTGGAAATATACAGATATGTTGATTTTGCTTATAGGGCTTACAGAGGGAATCAGCTGTAACAAAGTCTTCGAGGGGCTTCAAGAACACCAATTCCTTGACATAAGCCAGGTGAATCTACCATACTGAAGCTAAATTCAGGTTTAAGGGAAAGAATGCTATTATGAGGCCCTAAAACACTTCACTTAAGACAAAGCCAATTAGGGAAGCCTGGGTGGCTCAGTCGGTTAAGCCACTGCCTTTGGCTTGAGTCATGATTCCAGGGTCCAAGGATCGAGTCCCACTTTGGGCTCCTTGCTCAGGGGGGAGCCTGCTTCTCTCTCTGACTTTGCCCGCCACTTTGCCTGCTTGCTCATGTGCTCTCTCTCTCTCTGACTAAATAAATAAATAAAATCTTTTTAAAAAGACAAAGCCAGCGCCTGGGTGGCTCAGTGGGTTAAAGCCTCTGCCTTCGGCTCAGGTCATGATCCCAGGATCCTGGGATCGAGCCACACATCGGGCTCTCTACTTGCTGGGGAGCCTGCTTCCTCCTCTATCTCTCTGCCTGCCTCTCTGCCTACTCGTGATCTTTGTCTGTCAAATTAAAAAAAAAAAAAAAAGACAAAGCCAATTATATTAAATGTCACTATTTGCAATTCTGGAAACAGATATAGAAAATACTGGTCCAACATCTACTGTCAGACCTGAAAGCCAGCAGTCTTTGAGGGTAACCGTGTGTTAACTAGGTATTAAAAGGAAGAGGGGTTAGGGGTTCATGGGGATGGAAGGAGCACAAAAGGCAACAACTCCAATTCAGACTTTATCCTGGGTCAGTTCTCAAACAGGCTATTTTTTCATGGGGACACTGACTGTCTCATAATACATTTAATTAAAAGGATCTGTTCGTTCTTTTTTTTTAAGGTTTTATTTATTTATTTGACAGACAGAGATCACAAGCAGGCAGAGAGGCAGGCAGAGAGAGAGGGGGAAGCAGCCTCCCTGCTGAGCAGAGAGCCTGATGCAGGGCTCAATCCCAGGGCCCTGAGATCATGATCTGACTCGAAGGCAGACGTTTAACCCACTGAGCCACCAAGGCACCCTGGATCTGTTCATTCTGATTAGCTACAGAAATTGTTAAACAAGATTGAAACTATGGTGAACAGAAGATATGACCCTACAAATAACTTCTAGAATATATTTCCTTGAAACTGTTTTTGTTGTGTTGTGTTTTTTATTTATTTAATTATCTTAGAGAGACAGCTGGCATGTGCACATGAATAGGGGAGGGGGTAGGAACTGAGGGAGAAGGAGAGAGAGAGAATACCAAGCAAGCCTCACACCCAGTGCAGAGCTTGATCTCATGACCCTGAGATCATGACCTGAGCCGAAATCAAGAATCAGACACTTAACTGACTGAGTCACCCAGGTACCCCTGTTGTGTTGTGTTTAAAATTGAATATTTATTTTCAAGCTTGCAGGGATATTTATTTCGACTTGTCATTTTTTTCCCTAGCCTATGCAGGAAGAAAAAATGAGCTTGATGTCGTTTCTACCTCTGTGAAATGAGAATCATTGCAAAGTTGTTTTGAGATGAAAAGCTCTTAGAACAGCACTGGGCATACAGCGAGTGCAATTAACTGATTGCTAGTAATATTATGAAAACTAACAGTTGTAGACAATGTCCGTGTTTGTACAACAAAAGGAAGACGAACAGGTTTTAAAATGCCTGGAAAGGGTATACATCTTTATGATGTACAACAGTGTTCCTGGGGTGAGATTAGCCTTCGGTGACAGATCAGGGAAGACTGCCAGGTAAGATTCCTTGTTATGGCTCAGATGCTACTTCTGAAAAATCCCTCCATGCACATTCAAAGCAAACTGCAAGAGCTAACCTGGAAAACAAATGAATATAAAGCAAGTTTCAATGTCTGTTTTTATATAAAGGCAATAAATATCAAAAGGCTGACTGTTTGGCTTTCCAGATAGCACTGGGAAATGCTTTGTCCATGTTCCTTGGGATAACTCTGGGCTCTTGGCTCTTCAAAGTACAAATTAGTGGAATTATTTAGCCACACTGTGATGGTCCCATTTACGATCATTCCTCAAATAGCTTGCCTAGTATGTATTATCCTGTATCTAAAGAAGAGATAGACTTTGCTAGTATCAGCAAGGGTATGAGCTGCTACCTACTAGAAGAACTGACTGTTTGCATTGGCCCACGCTCAATCCTCACAGCCTAACTAGTTATACAAATCTTGTGACTCCCATAAATCTGAGATAGTCAATTATATTTCACCTTCCCTGAGCACCCCGTTCATTCCACTTGCTGACACAGGCTGGACACATGTTCTGAGGTGAATGGAAAATGAAGCTGAGCTATGTGTACCCTGTCATCATGCATTTAAAAAATGACAAACTGTTCCTTGATCACAAATTACTGTTGTAAATGTTGTTACTTGTGACTGAAATGCATGGTATAGTCAGAAGGCCAGAACCCTGGTAAGCACAGCTTTCAATTCTTTATTTAAGGCGGCCTGGTATGTTGAAAAGACAGACCTTCAGACAGATCTGGCTCTAAATTTGGGCTCAGCTGTGTGTGAACTTAGACAGGTGACTTAAACCCTCTGAGTCTCAGCTGCCTTACCTGTGGAATGAAAAGAATACACCTTGCCTGGCAGGGTTGTTGTGAGGATTAAAAGACACAGAATGCTTGGCCCAGAATCTGGCATACAGGAATTCAATAAATGGAAATTTATTCTTCATCAGATAAAACAAAGCTAAATACTGTTTCTAAGATGTATTGCACTATACCTCTGGCTAAAGCTCAGACATCATTCAGGACTTGTAAGAAACCCATTCTAGAAGGTCACAATCATTGTGTCCCAAATGCTATAAAAGACTTAAAAAACGACCTGAGTATCAGAGAGAACCAGTGTTGACAAGTGGCTTTCCAGCCTCTCCCTAATCCTCGGTGATTGGAGTTCTCCCCCTTGTGAATCCGCCTCATCTGTCTTAGAAAATGCCTCTTTAAACTGAGCCCAAATGGTGTCCCCCCATAATAATCACCAACGGAGGGATTCTGATTCTGTCCTCTAAGCCACCAAGAATAACTCCAAGTATGCCCAACAACAAGGATGTGATTGGGATGATGAGATGAAAGAGCCACTAAGTCCTGTATATGACAGAACAGGAAGGGCCTCGTTGGGGCATAGTTTCTTCCAGGGCTCAGAGATTCTGAAGCCACGTGGGCTGGTTGCTGAGCTAACTGATCCTCAAACCTTTCCTTTGGTGATGATCCCACACTTACAACTAGTGAAAGATGGAAGAATAGGATGGTAACTATTTCCTTTGTTCAGCTGAAGAAATGGAGTGGTCCTAGGATAAAAGAAGAGACGGTACTGATTATGTAATAGGCATTCACCCCTCCATTCATTTATTAGCACCTGCTGCTGACTGACTTTAGAAAGAAGGGCAAGGGTAAGTCATTTAGGAGGACAACTTACCAGAAAATGAGGTTCTAGCCAATAAGGGTATTCATGGTGTTTCTTTGAGGAATAGTATACTTCGATGATAAAAACACAAAGACATTGATAAGATACACTGGCCAATTAACTTGGGGAAAATAAATAGAACTTCCATATATTCTCTCTTTTAAATAAGTCAAAAATTTTGTCAGTAATCCTAACCACCAAGGCCAACACTAGGAACTCACAACAATTGATTCTATTGGTTATTAAAGGTAGGGTGGGAAAAAAAGGGAGAAGAAATTGTGAGAGATTGAGTACATCTCATTTCACATCTCTTTCTCATACTTTGCAAGTGATTATTTTTATTATTGTATGTGTAAAGATATCCTTTTGTCCTGGGAAGCCATATAAGAGGAGGCTGGACTACTACCTTAGATGTAAAGATGTGGGACTTAAATTTGTCACCAGAAAGACCTCAGAGATCTCTCAGCCACTAAGTGAAACTCAATAAAGCAAAGGCTCAAAGTAGGGAGGGACAACTCCTAAATTCTGTTAGTCATGACAGTAAAATGAGGCTGAATGGCCACAGTGCGGCTGCTGTGTTGTCAATGACAACCTGGGTTCTTATCTCCACAGCTGACTGTAGAACAAACAGCTGGGACAAAAATGGGTGATTTAGGTGGAAACATGTGGAAAAGAGGATGGACCAGGGCTTTTTCCAGAGACCAGAGCCACCATATTCTCTAGCAAGTTAAAGGCTTAAAGACTGATTGGGGTTCCCCTTGAGGTCCTCTAGAAACCATGTCTCATCCAGCTCACCAAAAACTCTGGTGTTTTGCAGAAGGCAAAGGGATTGTGTAATGGTGCTAGGCTGGTCCTTTCTCCATATGCTCAAAGTTCCTAGTTTCCTACTGGTGGTCCCCAAACTATTTCAGGCCTGTTGGGGGGCAGCTCCTCTATTTCTATACAGCCTAACCTTTCCCCAAGGGGCTACTGGCTCTTCTTGGTTGCCTATGAACTCTCCCTGTCAACCCTGTATTCTAAGTTCTCCTTCCAGAAATATCTGATAGCTCAATGACCTCCAGAAGGAAGTTCCTTTAGAAGCTGACCTGGCTCTGCAGCCCTCTGCTACCCTCTGCTGGCCAGGGCTTGCTCTTCAGCTCTGGGCAGTGCAATATGAAAGTTCTACTATAAACATCTCCCTGGAGACCAGGTGGGCTTCCACATTGCCAAAGCCCACACCACCAAAGATGCCATAACATGGAGGAAAGCGCCACTCTGAATGCCCCACCTAAGGTCGTCCTTCAAAGAAGAGGTACCAGACTTTTTTTTTAAAACTAAACGCATGCTAAGTGCTATGTACAAGCACACGGCAAGCCTGGAAAGACAGAGATGAGAAAGGTGAGAGAAAAAGGACTCTCAGGAGGCTTCTGGTACTTCATGGCAAATTCCAGCTGACCCTTTACCCTGGGCAGAGGGCACCATTCTAATGCAGACAAAGAGAAGTAACTCACTACCTGAGCCCCCAGCCCTTCAGGAGTTTCTGGAAACAAACTTTTCATGGGATGTCATCCAAATCTTCACTTTATATTCATGTCCTTATCTTTTTTTTGAAGGCAAAGTCTAAGACATAGGGTCTGCCTTCAAGGGATTTCACAATTGGAAGGTGAAGACAGTAACAGAAAAAATTAATATAAATAGTGATGTGATGAGAGCCAAGCTGTGTGGGGACGAGGAGGAAGAAATTAATTAAGACTGGGGGGAATAAAAAGCAGCATTGAAGGGTGGTCTTCTTGAGATAGAAGTCTCACCAGGCTGCTTGCTTACTTAAAAAAAAAAAGAAAGAAAGAAAAGAAGAGTTTTATGGCTTTCCATTGTCTATAGGCTTGAATCCCTTTACCTGGTCTGGAGTGGGCTTCACGGCCTTTCCCTTAACTTCCTCACAGCCTCGCTCATTGCTCTCGGTCATCCGTTGGTCCAGCTGAAGGAGCATCTTTATCTCAAAGACTATAGAGGCAGAATCCAGAGGAGACAGTTCCAGGCACCCCTTCCCAGTTCACGGGCTGTGCTTTGCTCTCCTCAGCTTTTCTTCATCTCTTGTACCATTTAGTCAGCTTTCCCTTTCAACCCTGCTTCCAGGAAAGCCAGTTTGGCCTCTAAATTGTGACTTCAGACACATTCTATCTCAGACAGTTACATTCTTCCTCTTTAGCATCCTCATACCAGCCCCACTAAAGCCGGATCCCCAGAACCCAACCAGTAGCACCTTTGTCCCATCTGTGAAGCAGCAGTTGAGATTCTTGAATGCTAGTGCCCAGGGCAGGTCATGCTTGCCTTTCCTGGCTTCTTGCCTGTCCATGTCCTACGATGTTAGTAACAGATCAAAACTGTTAGAGCTACACAGTGAAATTACTTGGGTAATTTCTCTGGATGAGCTTCTACCTTGTACTCTGAACATTTGATCTTTTGCCTGTTGGCTGCCATCTAGATTGCTTCTCGAAAATGCCCCATGGAAATCAATGCTGACATAACATTTGTGTCGACAACAGTGGACAAACAGCCTTTGAGCAGGAAAACCCCAATGTTCTAGGGCCCCACTTACTTAAGAAGAGGGACTCAGACACAACTAATAGGAGAGTGAGAATTCTGGTAAGATTAGGTCATATTTATTGAATGCTCAAGATGGACGAGGCTCCGTGCAGGTATGTGATGTCTTTTGATCATCACAACAAACTGTGGAACTGGGTGTTCATATCATCTCCATTTAAAGAGAAGGAAACTGACGCTTTAGAGATTAAATAACCTGCCTAATGTTTTCACACATCTCCTTTCAGAGCCTGCACTCTTAAGCACGTTTCTTCCTGCCTGCCTGCCCTCTTAGATAGGAAATGTTCCAGAGCTATCGATTGGATTGTCTAGATAATATTGACATTTAGCCACAAAGCCACATTGGGGATTGTGCTCATTCCTCGAGAATCTTCAAAGCTTAATGCTTCTGCATAAACTTCCTTCTTGTTCTCTGGAAGACTGGAAGGACTTGAATAAAGTCCAGGAGTCTCTGGTAAGTAGTAAAAGGAACTCAGCAAAAAGCGAACATCCTTACCAGAATGACTTACTGTTATTGTCACTTTTATTATCTCTCCTAGTTAAATCTGAGGGAATTCTACAAGCATAAAGGAAGCAAGAAATCCCTCTCATTAAGATGAGATGCAGCTAAGTGTACATCCACCATCTATGATAAGAAGCCTAATGTACGCATACCATATGGCATAAATGCATATCTCACCATTGGGTCTTAAGTGATAGTTGTTAAAAAAGCTCTTATGCAATATTTTTTTATGTTTCTTGCATCTATGATTTTTCTAATTTGGATTCTTTGCCCTGTCTTTTATTCCTAAGGGAGGAAAAGATATATCCTTCAACCTCAATGGACAATTTGTTTTAACAGTAAAATGTGCAAGTAGGATGAGACCATGTCTATTTTGTTTATCACTGTAGCCCCAAGTGTTTGGCCCATGGAAAAGCGCTTAATAAATAACTGCATAAGTGAAATCAGTCACCATTCCCACAACTGTCACATCCGCCCTCATAGGCTAAATGTATGCGGATTGCTGATCCTCTGTGTGAATCAGCCTTGCAGCCTAGATATATGTGAATGCTTAGGCTCCTGAAGCTTCATTTGGAAAAAAGAAAACCACCTTCTAGGAGTGCACAGGGCACTTCATTTCACTGGGGCTCTGGTCTAAGGATGCACTGAGGTGTCCTGTCCCAGGGAAGGGCCTTTCTGTGCTGCCAAAATTGTACAGAACATGACAAGGCAGCAGGATACAACACAGGCTGGCCCCACGTGATGCTAAAGTTACCTGGGGAGTCATCTCCAGCAGCTGCAAGGCTCAGACTATTCTGGAAAACATAATTTGCTACAAAAGGTAGTAAAATAAAAAGGAGACTTCTCTACCACCTCTCGAAAGTATTGGGTAAGTTAATAAATCATCCTTAGCTCTCCTCTATAGAGAAACATGTTTAGCATCTGCTGCCTACAAGGCTTTCTAGCGAGCACAGTAGAAACAGTAACCCCTCACTGGCCATCAGCTCTTCATTAAATAGGAACCAGCCCGAGCTAAGCACCTTGTGCTAGAGAGGCAGACATGTGTCCTTGTTAATATTCTGTGCTGGAACCAAATTAAGTTCAAATCCTGTTCCACTGTGGCTTACCCCAGAACTACCTGTCTCACCCTGCTCGGTGCCCTTCGGGCTGACCTGTGTGGACCACATCAGCTGGCTCCCTTCCCTTCCTGCTTCCTGATGGGGAGCACTAGCAGGAGACTGAGGGAGAAAGGAGAGTGTGGTCTGGTCCCTCTCACTGGGTCATCGTGGTCCAGCTACATGCCTTACCCAAAGGTTTTAGTCTTTTACAGGTGCCCCTCTCTATAAAGCCCTCTCTCTCTCCTGGATCCTCCTTCGGGTTTAAAGCCAAGCACACAAATGGTCCCTGTTTATGTATCCTGACCAATACACCCTTTACTCATGTGTGATCTGGGCCAGTTGCTCTACCTCTCTGGGTCTCAGACTGCTGTTCATGTTGGGGGTGGCGGTGGGAACTAGGTCACACAGGTGCAGAGGGTTCAAGAAGACTATGACAAAGTGTAACTGGCCAGAGGTTACACTCAGATGAATTAGAAAGCCAAGAAAAGCCTCTCTGAAGGTTACATTAGAGCTGAAACTTGAAGGAGAATTGGGATCTGGGGCCAGTGGATGGGAGGTAGCGGGGATCAGGCGTGGGAAGATAGGATTCCAGGCAGAGGAAGCAGCATATAGAAGGGCTCTGAGTAAAAAAAAGTTTGAAATATTGGAAGAACCAGAGGCAAGTGAATTTGCTGGAGCGTAGCAAGCAATGGGAGGTATAGAGAGATGGGGCAAAAGGGGAAAGCTAGAGCCAGATTTTGTAGGACTCTGCAGGCCTTGGTAAGGATTTGGATTTTATCTGGTGTGCGTAGAAAGCCATTGCCAGACTCTGAACCCTAGGTTTCGATGCTGCTGTCTGCCTTGCTGATTTTATCAAAATTCCTATTTTCAGACTCCTGTCCACTTCTTAGGACACCTCCATTACTCCTTATCTGACCCCCTGTGGGAGCCACGCAAACACCCCCCTATGTCTGTCATTTCCCTTCCCTCCCTGTCACCGGCCTCTCCCTTCTCCTCCAGCTGGGCCTCATCCCCTCTTCTTAAGAGATCTCCCCTAGGTTCCAGGACCTGCTCTCCTTCAAAGCCTCTGAAGCTCATCCCTCTGTGTCTACCTTCTACTGTCGCTGGGCAGAGACCTCTCTGCAATTCTGTCACAGAACCAAAGGGCCAGAGATGCTTGAGTTTCTGCAGAAATATGCAAATTACTTGTGTAAAAATTTTTTTAAAAAGGCATTTGTCTGTCAATAGGGTTTGACTGGTTTTTTTTTCTTTTTTTCATTTTGATTTTTTCTTTTTTTGCCTATAAAAGAGTTTTGGTGTCAGCATAAAGTAGGAGTCTGATTTTTTGCTGTTCTTTCTTAACACCACCAAATTTCCCCCCAAGCATACTGAATACTGGCATATATAAGAAGTTATAAAAAATTCCCTCGAAGAATGCAAATTGGGGTCCCCTAGATACATCTGAATTCTGATTTGTAAAGATCTTGGGATAATAAGTTTACTAGTTCATCTTAGAGGAAAGTGAGTGATCCATTTCTTAAAGAAAAATTAAAAACATAAATAATAGTCACACATACCTTATTCATATCACTTTCTTGTTGCTTCTCTAAAGACCCAACATCACTTCTAGAATATGGAGGCAAAAATGTACAAAAACAGTGACCTGGTTTCTTTATGTTTCGTTCAGGTTTGATTTAGTATAGTTTTAAGGAAATCAGAACCAATACTCAGGATTCTCACCGGCGGCAATTAAAATATCCTCCACAGAAAGGAACATTAAAATGCTTACAGATTCAGCAAAAGAATAAAATCCTTATCGCCTCCTCTCCTACTTCTATCACTCTAGCACCTCCTAAACTTGAATGTCTCTATCTAAAAGACATTCAAGCTTGAGGTTCCCAGACATACCTAACTGTCCCAACAAATATTTAGTCTTTGCTCTCTGGATTTGTCAGCTCCCAGAAGATAAAGAAAAAAAATCTAGAGAAATTGATCCATCTTCCAAGCCCCAAACTGGGTTCGCTGCAGATATCTAAATATTTGAGGCAGACGTCTGAACGGCGAGGTCAGTTCTCTGCATCATCCCATGTGAACCAACGCGAACTTGTTTCTGCTGAGTTTATTTCAACAAGAAAGATAAACAAATAAGCATGCGCCAGCACCTGGCATGGACCAGGGAGAGGAGGAAGTGTTCACACTCCCGCTCAGATGTTATGCCATCAGGCAGCCGCTGGCACCCCTTCCTGCCTCCATGAGGAGGAAGAAAAGTGCATCCTCGACATTCCTTGCTCCCACTTTCCCCCCCAGTGTGCAGCACCCTAGGGAAATTCTGCACTGCTCGGGGACCAGGTAGCAATTTGCAGGTTCTGCACGCCAGGGAGAGGCAATGATTCACAGCAGGAAGAGGCTATCTGTCCTAAAGCACTCAAATTGCTGCTAACGACACTGCATTTGAAGCTGTTGATCTGGGCTATTTTTAGATGGGAACAGTAGCCAGACTCTAAATCCAAGATCACATCTCTGGGAATATGAACCCAATATGAGGTGGGTAAAAACAGCATAAATGGGGGCGCTTGGGTGGCTCAGCTGGTTAAGCGTCTGCCTTCAGCTCAGGCCATGATGCCAGGGTTCTGAGATGGAGTACCCCCCCCACCCCCATCAGGCTCCCTGCTCAGCACTCCCCCTACTCTCCCTCTCCCACTCCCCCTACTAGTGTTCCCTCTCTCGCTGTGTCTCTGTCAAATAAATAAATAAAATCTTAAAAAAAAAGAACTGCATAAATGAGCAATCACAGCTACATGGGTTATTGATGAAGGCAGGCTTTTTTACTTCAGTGTCTACTCCCTTTTGAAGTCTATGTGTGGAGTTAAGTCTAAGTGTGGAGTTAAATATAAAGACATTTATATATATGCTTCACAACATAATACAAAAATGACAGCATCTGAAAAGTTGTCTTTACCACCCTGAATGCTTCTGGGGTATGATGGATAAACTCGGCATTAAGCTTAACAAACAGGAAGAGGGTTGAAATAGGACTGGAAAACTGCATTGTCTTCAAGTGCGATTATCCATCAACATGCATGCCCGCTGATAGCATGTGTAGGGAAGAGAAATGCTAAATGATCCTGTGAGCTCAAATCTGTTTAAATAAAGTACACATTTGGGAGCTGGGCAGGGAGAAGCTATGAAGCCAAGCTGTGTTTATTTTGAAGTATTGGTATTTGAGAGAATAAATTCCATTTCTTTACTATAAAGACTTTCTAATATTTGGATGCCCTTCTAAATGTCTCCTTATCAGTGGTGGGTCAGGGCGGTGAATGCCTTCAATGACATGGTTTGATCAGGTCATGCAGAGAGAAGCTCATATGTCAGCACTGCTCTGTGGTGAGAGTCAGAAAACCATAATGTACAGTCTTTACAATTGTGTGATTAAAGTTTCACCACCTGATACCTGAAAGTTTCACTAAGTAATTGACATTGCTTCAGTTTCATCTATTTTATCAAAATAAGTAAAATCTACAAAATGCCAGACTAGCACCAACAGAATACTGTCAAACTGTATCAAATTACATTGATCATTTACCATTATTTGGGTATAAATACAGGTATTAGCAGAAAAATACTGCCCTCCAAATTTTCACACAATCTCGAAAATAGTTTTATTAAAAGCACTGACTGCTAAATATACAGGGTCTTACAAATGCATCAATTATACAGGAGTTCTATTATGTATAAGCCAAGAAATAGTAGCATTACTGAACCAAGAAAATAGAAAACAGAAAAATTGAGTTACAAAACTATGGTATCAGATGTTCTTTTTTTTTTTTTTTTTTAAGATTTTATTTATTTATTTGACAGAGAGAGATCACAAGTAGGCAGAGAGGCAGGCAGAGAGAGAGGAGGAAGCAGGCTTCCTGCGGAGCAGAGAGCCCGATGCGGGGCTCGATTCCAGGACCCCAGGATCACGACCCGAACCGAAGGCAGAGGCCTCAACCCACTGAGCCACCCAGGCGCCCCTCAGATGTTCTTTTTTAAAGAAGGTTTTATTTTTTCATTTGAGAGAGAGAAAGAGAGAGAGAATATGAGCAGCAGAGAGAGAGGGAAAGATAATCTGAAGCGGACTCCAAGCACAGAGCCTGGCACAGGGCTCTTTCCATGAGCCTGAGATCATGACCTGAGTTGAAACCAAGAATTAGTCGCTTAACTGACTGAGCCACCCAGGTACCCCTCATTCATTCATTTTAAGTAACCGTGATACCTGTTCTTTGAAGAGCACTCAGGAAATGCAGATTTTAAAAAGGAGAAAATAAAATTCATCTATTATCCCATCATTCATTATAGCACACTTCAGATATCTGAGTCAAGCTACACACACTTTTTGGGGGGCACCACCTAACAATATAACATGAATATTCTCTCATCACGTGACTTTTACTAGTGCACTGGAATTCGTCTAACCCACCTTCTGAGGCTGATCACTTATATATCGCGTTTAGATCTTCACAATTGTTAACAATGCCAAAAGAACATCTTAAGTCCAGGGCTTTTCAGATATACATAATTATTTCCATAAAATTAATTCAGCTTTATTGCTAGATCAAAAAGCAGATGAATTTTAAAGGTTTTTTTTTGTTGTTGTTGTTTGTTTTAGGAAAGGAAGGGGAAAATGAATGGGGAGAAATCAGAGGGGGAGACAAACTGAGACTATGGGCTCTGGGAATCAAACTGAGGGTTTTGGGGAGTGATGAGTGATGGGTGAGCCCAGTGTTGGATATTAAGGAGGGCACAGACTGCATGGAGCACTGCGTATTATGTGCAAACAAGGAATCATGGAACACTACATCAAAAACTAATGATGTACTATATGGTGACTAACATAACATAATAATAAAAATTATAATAAAAATAATTTAACATTTTTAATCACAGAAGTAACTCATGAGCATAGTCTATCAAAAAGGGCAAATAATACATTATATGTTAATAAAAATAATAATTAAACAAAATTTTTAAAAAGTAAGTCTCTTTTTCCTTCTACTCCTACCTCAGCTTAAAGCCCACTCTTCAGATGTAACGCCTGTTAACAATACCTTATTTATTCTTCTGGAAGTTTTCTATGCATAGACAGGCATATATGCAATTTATACATGTATCTTGTACATTTATACAAGTGCCAGCATGCTATATCTCAACAATATGTCTTGGAGATTCTTCAACATCAATACATCTATCTCTATCCCAACCTTTTAAATTATTTAATTAGATTCAATTGTGTGCATATATCAGAGCTTATACAAATGACCTACTATTGCTGGATTATAGGTTCCATCCCATATTTGCTATTATAAACAATGATATAATGTTCTACATGTTTTTCAAACTTGCATAAACATATTGGTATAAAGGGAATATGCTAAGTAAATGGATATATGCCTTTTAATTTTGTTAGACATTACCATACTGCATTCTAAGTGGTTACATTTATTTACATTTCTTAACCAGGGTAGTATGTAACTTTTTAACCCTTGACACTATGAAATTTAAACATTGTATTGTTTTTATTTTTATTTGTATTTCTTTAATAATGAGTGAGACTAATCACCTACTGAATTCAAATTTAAATCTTCAAGTGAATCGTCATATAAATTCTGAAGACTTGGGGGGAAATCTTACCCCTGTTACTCTTCAACTGATTTACTAAGTAAAAATCCACTTTGTGATTTATAGCCTTCATGTCACATTTATATTCTCTTGCTTTTATAGATGAAAATTTAAAACAGTAACAAGAGCTGTTCTGTTTTGGCACTGTTAACCATGGCCAAACTATTTACATGTTTGGGATACTTTTCTGGGATCATTATTGAATATAAAGTCTTCCCACCTTTCCCACCCAAAGCAGAATCAGTCACTCAGAGCCATGTAAAGAGCTACTTGTATGTGCCAAGAATTCAAAATAACTTTGAATGTGCTGAGTCATGAATAAACCACCCAGTGGCAGATATTACATATGGTTCACTAATTATGATTAAAATTCATTAAAATATAGGGTAGTACTCAAATACTCAAAACCGTATTTTAAAAAATTAGAATATAGTAAAAAACATCAACATCAATTATGTCTAAGTAGTAGGATTGCAGATTACTAAATTATTCTTGCCTTTTTTTTCTGTGGGAATGGTATAAAATCAACACCAAGTGCTTCATGCCACCTGCTACCTATATCCCCTGAAAAACATACTAGGAAGATTTTGTAAAATTCATAACAATAATAACTATTCAGTCATAGAGTGTATTTGACTACTTTGTAGGCAGGTAAGAATGTGCTCAGTACAGAAGTATAGGGCACTGCCCTGGCTCTCTCAGATCCCACAGTACTGGAGGTACACAAAAAATGACTGGCGATGCCAGAAAAAGAAGAGAAGTTAATGCATCGACCATCTCCCTGGGGGAGTGTAAGTCTTAGCTTCTTAACTGCAGAATGATGGGAGTTGAACTCAAGTAGATGAGAAGTTCTCTATCTTTTTTATTTCAGGATCCCATTATACTCTTAAAAGTCACTGATCACCCAGAAGGGTGTTTGCTTATATGGGTTGTATCAATCAATCTTTACTGTATTAGCCATAAACTGAGACATTTTAAAAATACTTATTAATTCAAGGACAACATTACTAAACCCACTGCAGGCTAACACACACACACACACACACACACACACACACACACACACAAAACACTTTGTGAAAAATAACAGTATTTTCCAAAACAGATAGCAATTATAAAAAAAGTAGCACTCTTACACTTTGCCTATCTTTATCATGTCTAGTAAATAGAAGACAGCTGGATTTTCCTGTCTACTTCCACATTCAATCTGTTGCAGTAACACATGATGTGTACCCTCTGAGAAACTCACTGTACACAAGTGAGAAAGGAAGAATGATGAGAAAGATATCATCTTAGTATTATCATGAAAATAATTTTGCAATTGTCTTACAGATCTATGCACTACACTTGGAGGGTCTCTCTAAACTACATGATATCTAAGGTCTCATTCAATTCTGACATGTTATGAATGTCTGATTCTCTCCATTAAAAAAAAAATCATACCAGAATGGAAAATACTAAAGAACACAGCAAACTAATGTCTAATAATGTCTAATAATGTCTAATGTCTAATAGGGAAGACACAGCAAAAATAGAAAAGATTTCTCTAAGCTTTGGACTGCTGGAATTTGTTCTGGCCTTCCACAAGAAAAAGAAAATTTAAACAATGATTTTAAGATTTAAAAGATTTTTTTAAAAAAGAATTTCTTAGCAGGAATTAATTTGTGTCATTAGATTGCATAGAAAGCCTCACTTTGGAAATTTTAAGAACTCATGAGTTTCTCAGAGAATTCTTATTTTCAATTTATCAGACATATTATTTTATTTTTGCATAGTTGCAAATCTCCAATTTAGTGGCGAAGTAAGATTTAGTTTTATTCTACATGTTTCCATGGGTGGGATAGGGTGTATAAAAGGCAGAAGAAAATTTTCATTAGTCCTAATATTTGAACTAGAGGCATGAATTTGTGTGTGTGTGTCTGTGTGTGTGTGTCTGTGTATGTATGCATGCATGTGTGTATGCATGTGTAAAGAAATATGAATATTTGGGTTTTATTTATAATGCACATTTAGTCATTTCATAAAAAGGTGAGATCTCCCTTTAGAGTAGCAAATGATCCTAGTGTTCTGACATTTCCTTTATGGTTGGAATTTCTAATAAAGGAATTCTGGTCTCTAGGAGGGTTTTTAGACATGGGTAAAATTGAATATATTAGTCATAAGTTGAAATGAATACATTATGTACTTTCTGATCTTTGCCTAGGTTAAAAATAACAGGAAGGCCCTAAAAAACTGACTACATAACCCAAATGCAGGCATGAAGAAGCACATTTATCTAATGCAGCTGTGATTAATAACAGTAAGTTTTACTTTATTCCTTATATGAATTTAAATCAGAGAACTGTCTGTTTACACAGTGCAATGAACTCATTAATCCTTATTAAATAAGTAGATTTTAACAAAATACTCTATAAAAAGCTTTCGTATGTGACATGGTAAGAGCAGAGAGGGGGCAGGAAGTATGCTTATATCCATTTCCCCAACAAACAGTATATTTGAAATAAACTTTAAAGCTTTAAAAAGGCATTTAAAAAGCTGCAGGCTTTAAGGATACATTCTGATTTCTTAAGCCAAAATGATGTCTTGCAGAATAAACACATCTTTGACATAGAGTTTTTTGCCAGCCTCCACCTTTTATTAGGAAAAACTGAATATTTACTTTATCTAACTTATATATTTGATTCAGTTTACTCATCAGTAAAATGGGGATAAATGAATAGCACCCACCAACCTCAACAGGACAATTTGAGGGTTAAACAATACATAAAAATTTTTGAGCATAGTTCCTAGCCCAAACTAAGTTCTCTATAAATGAAAGTTGCAAGGATGATGAAGATGGTTCTCATTTTAAAATGTTTCTTGGAATACAGAGCCACACAGATACAAGGGAATTTGATGCACGACTGAGCTAACACTACAGATCAACAGGAAAGGATGGCCTTCCCCAAAACTGGCATTGGGATAGCTGATTATCCATAGAAAAAACAAATTTGCCCCATCTCCTCTCATACACCAAAACTAATTTCAAGTAGATTACAAACTAAAACACAAATAGCAACATTTTCTAGCTTTTAGAAGACAATATAGGAGGATATTTTGTGAGCCCAGGGTAGTAAATTACTTCTTAAACAAGACACAAAAACAGTTAGCCATCAAAGGAAATTATTTCATTTGACCACAGTAAAAATAAAAACTTCTTCCAACATAAACCAACACAGAAACTCAGATTGCAACTTGGGAGAGGGTATTTGCCACATATATAACACAATTCATTAGTATCCAGACACTTTAAAGAATACCAACAAATCAATAAGAAAAAAAAAACAATCAAGTAGAAAAATAGGCAAAAGACATGACTGGGTACTTCAGAGTGGGGAATCCAAATAGTAGGAAAATATATTAAATAATAATTTAATCTTTTGTAAATATGGGAAAACTCAAATTTAAACCACAGCATAATACCATTTTATAACTACTAGATTGGCAAATATTAAAAACCTTAACCATATCCAATGTTGGCCAGGAAATACAATCAGAAAACTCACATGCTCCTACTGGGTATATAAATTCATTTTACCCATTGAAGACAATAGACATAAGAGAGTAAAACTGAAGACACAAATTACTTATAACTCAAAATCTTCCCTTAAACTCTCACATTTATATAAGGACACACACACAAAAGCGTTCACAGAAATGTTTATAATAACAAAGAAATGAAAACAGGGGTGCCTGGGTGGCTCAGTTGGTTAAGCGTCTGCCTTTGGCTCAGGTCATGGTCCCAGGGTCCTGGGACTGAGTCCCACATCAGGCTCCCTGATGAGCAGGGAGCCTGCTTCTCTCTCTCCCTTTGTCTGCTGCTCCCCCTGCTTGTGCTCTCTCTCTCTCTCTCAAATAAATAAATAAAATCTAAAAAAAAAAGAAGAAATGAAAACAAAGCAATGGAATAATAAATAGCACTGAAGATGGGTGAATGTTAGCTATACAGAGCAATATGGAACATAAGAAAATGACAGGAATACCACTGTCAGAAGAAATAAAATCTAAGAATATGTAGAATATAATTCCATTTATATCAAGTTCAAACACAGGTGAAATTAACTTATGGCTATTGGACTTCACTGAATTAATCCTTTTCTAAAGAAAGGACAAATAGTGGCTTAAACCTGGTAGCATCCTAATGTTAGCCATCATTAATGATGTCCAGAGTGGCTACAAGATGCTTGTCTGTTTATTTCCTCATAGTTTCTATACTGTCCCTCACAGTTTATAAAGTACCTTTACATGAAATGATCTTCACAACATCATACCTCTTTACAGATGACTAACAAGAGCTAGAAATGTGACATGAATCAGGCTCACACAGCCATCTGAGTGGCTGAGTATCCTTCAGACTCCCTTCTTTTTTTTTAAAAAAAATTTTTTTAAAGATTTTATTTATTTATTAGAGAGAGAGAGAGAGCACAGGCAGACAGAAAGGCAGGCAGAGGCAGAGGGAGGAGGAGGCTCCCTGCCGAGCAAGGAGCCCGATGTGGGACTCGATCCCAGGACACTGGGATCATGACCTGAGCCAAAGGCAGCTGCTTAACCAACTGAGCCACCCAGGCATCCCTTCAGACTCCCTTCTAACTCTGAAGTCCCCTCTACTCAGCTGCCTGAATGTTAGTTTGACAAAGGGATTTGCCATCCACAAATAGGGGATGAGGCCCTTATACTGGAAGCAATGACAGCCCCAGTTCTCTTCCAACACCACTGGCTCAGGAGACCCACTAGTTCTCATCAGAGCTAAGTACGTAGATCTAGTCCTGTGGTGCACAGAGGGGAAGGCTGCACTCTGATCCAGAGAAGCCCTGAGAACAATCTTTATTTATTTATTTTTTAAAGATTTTATTTATTTATTTGACAGGCAGAGATCACAAGGAGGCAGGAAGGCAGGCAGAGAGAGAGGGGGAAGCAGGCTCCCTGCTGAGCAGAGAGCCCGATGTGGGGCTCAATCCCAGGTACCTGAGATCACGACCCGAGCCAAAGGCAGAGGCTTAACCCACTGAGCCACCCAGGCATCCCTGAGAACAATCTTTAGACCAATGCCATCTGGGAACATTTTCAGTAAGCATAAGCGTTAAGGCAGTATTCCCAGGAGGTCTTGATTCCCTTTCCCTATGTCAAAGAAACGGAAACACAAATGATTACAACAGTTTATTTCTCAGGCTACCAGACAAATGTGCAATTGTCTCTGGGATATTTTGAGCCTGCCTCCCAGATTTTAAGCCCTCTCAGAGACAGGAAGGACCTTGGGGTTTCCAAAGTAAATAACAGGTATGCTTAATTATTTAGAGTTGATTTATAGCATGGGTAGGATTTTTAAAAAAATGTTAGGGGGAACTGTATTACAATGACCTTGGCTTTTATTTTCCCCAAACAAAGAACTGTTTCTTTTGGTGTAATCTTTATTTGAAGGGTGATCAAATTTTCCCACTTTGTCCTGGGCAGTTCTGGTCTATTCCTGCTATCCTGCCATAATTACTAATCATGCCTGCCTTCACAGTCAAAGAGGCCCAAATTGGACAATAAATTATCTAATCACACTATTTATCCAAGATCACCATTTACATGTGTATTTATGTCACTCAACAACCTACTGAACACCTACTGTGTACCAGATCTATGTTATAGGTCAGGACTATAAAGTGGAAAAGGCCTTTGCAAGATATTTACAATCTAAGACAACCCATAATCCATGAATGGAACAATCAATTGAATTAATCATTCATTCATTGATGCAACCGGTCTTCTTTAACAAAGTTCATTATCTTCACCTAAAACCTGGGAATGCAGTGCTATGCAGATAAAAACAGTTCCTACCTTCATGAAGTTTAGAAGTTTCTAGACCAATGGAAAAGATAGACTACATGAAAGTAACTAGAAATGTGGTAAATGGGAAAGCGTAGTATTCTATAAACAGCCCTGAAGAGGTGATGGTAGAATCCTCTTTTGGGAGAATATTGCTGTTATATTTAGAAATACTTTTTATAGGGATTCTAGCCTGGCTTTAATGGAAGTTTTAAAAAAGAGGAGCTATTCTTCTTTGTAGTGTACCTTTGTATAAGGGTTGTCTTTCTTGGGTTCATGGATTTATTCTTTAAATATATTCAAAGAAATAGTCATTGAGCATCAGCTTCTAGGTATAGAATGGTGAAGGGTGCAAAAAGAAACCTTTGCCCATAATGAGCTTACAGTCTTGTGTAGGGTTTAAGCTACCTCGTTGATGAATATCTAAAGGGTCTATAGATTTATTCTTTCATTCATCTGTTTATTCAACAAGATAGTCACATACTGGGTAAAATGTCTAACAGGAAATTTTAAGGAAAGTTATATCTGATGCCCAATTGTTAGTTGTTGTTTTCTTCCTTTCTCCCTCTTGAATTACATCAAGTTATCCTCAGATCCTCACTAAGTATGTCAGCCAGTGTCCAGGGCTGGGTTTGAATCTGCATCTGGACTAAGAGGTAACATATGGCAACACAGACTTAGAAGCATTTATAGCAGTCAGATGTTTGCAGAAGGGCACTGGGTTTCCTTTAGGAAATATTTAGTATTAAGATACTACATAAAAGAGTGATCTCACAGGTCTTAAAAATCTAAGGACACTCAAATTTTATAAATATATAAAAAATATAATTATCACATTATTATATTATAATGATTATTAATTATATACTAATTATATTAATTATATATGTATATATGATTTGTTTATTTATTTGAGACAGAGAGAGAGAGGAGGGGCAGAGAGAGAGAATCCCAAGTAGACTCCCTGATGAATGCAGAACTCATTGTGGGGCTTTTTCCCAGGACTCAGATCATGACCTGAGCCAAAATCAAGGGTAGGACACCTAACCAACTGAGCTACCCAGGTGCCCCTCAAATTATATTTTGATGGGGGAGATGCATGACATTATATAAGTAATCATGGCAGCATTAACCCAATCTAAATGCATGCACATTTTTCTCAAAAGAGTCTTAACTTTGATAAATCCTCAAAGGAATTCATGACTGCCATCACCATCTCACACCACACAAAAAAAGTCAAGAGCCATTGGTAAAGAATAATAAAAAAAAAACAAACTGTAACACAAATCAGAAACTATTATAATAAAGGAATGCACAAAGTTCCAGCAGCAAGCAAGGCAAAACACAAGTGATTATGGATAAGAGAATGTATATTTCTTAAGGTTTCACTTACTTTGATGTATTTTTTTGTACACACAAGTAGTGCATAGGGGCTCAAAACATGGGTTTGAGGATCAGGCAGACCTGTGTTTAAATCTTCCTCTACCACTATTTAGCCTTGTGACTTTGGGTGAATTACTTTGCATCACTAAACATGATACTCTTGGCTATAAAATGGGGAAATAATAGTCTTCACTGTGAGCTCTAGCAGTGTCTTTGTGGTCCTAATAGTGTGATTCTAACTCTAAGGGTTAAATGATAAAGAATTTAGAAAAGCATCTACTCAAGTGCTCAATAAATGTGAACTACCATTACAACTACACACACACACACACACACACACACACACACACACACACCAGAGTAAATTATTTCTGACAAACTGGCTTAGAATTTATCCCATATATTATTAGAATATAACTCCTTAAAATCCCTTAATGCTAGCATATAAAAATGCGTGCTCCAAAATGCATTCCCATAATAATCGTAGTATTTCTGGTGGTTGAAAGCAATGATGTATTTCAAGTAGATGAGCTGAGTGAAGTGTGAAGAGTTGAGAGTGGAAAATTTATATGCGGTGAGCAGTTCAAATACTATCTAGAAAATGCAATCCTGGGTTTTTTCACAAATAAAAAGAAAATAAGTGATTAAAAGGTAAACCTAATTCTTATTCCTTTCTTAGGTCCAGCCTTCATCTTACCTGGTCCCCTTAGCCTGCCATGGTCTGGAGGTGAGAATGGTTTTGCACTGCAAAACAGTCACTGTCACCACAAAGGTGAGATCTCATCTCCTTACTTTCCATGTGCACCATGCGTTAAGCTGGATTTCTTTACCTTTCTACCTTGCTGGGTCCTAAATTTATTCAGGGATCCATTTAATAACCCACTTTTCGCAAATCTATTTTTAGATATTGCACATATGAAAAATACCTACAATGTGACTCTTGTAAAGAGACCGTCTGCCCAGGTGTGGTAACAGGGAGAGGAGTCATCAGCCACATTTTCCCCAACATAACTCTCTTTCTTATTTTCCTGTACTGTTCTGAGAAAGAAATAATCACCAGTGACTGGGTCAAGGAAACAATTTATTATGAGTCATTAGTGGGAGATGCTCATTCTATTCTGTGTACCCAGGCTCTGCAACTGTGTCAAGGGAAATGGGGGAGGGGTACCTTTCTGGCAAGCATATTTTTTTTAGTCTATTTGCATTTATTGCTGTTTCATTTTTTCCCCCATCAGAACTACTTTCTCTTGACTGTGTAATATATGTCAGAAATCAGAAACCAAATCCTTCTTCCTAGTCAATATTTAGGCCATAAATGTCTACCTAGCAGCCCATCACAAGGTCACAGACAAAAAGAGAAGGAAATGCAAAGGGCATCAGGTTGGAAGGGACTTTAGAGGATCTAATTCAGCTTCCTCCTCATCATAATTTTTACAGGGGTTTGTTGTTGCTGTTAAAGGTTTTCTGTTTGTTTGACTACCTACTCTGTCCCAGGCATTGTGCTGAGCACTCTAATAAGACTTGTCTCTTTTAATACTTCCAAGAAACCCCAGAGCTACTACTGTTAGACTCATTTTATAGGAAACTGGGGCTTGGAGAAATTAAGTAATTTTCCCAGGGCCAAAGAACTAGTGAACAATGCCTTTAGGATTTTAACCCATGGCCGAGAAATACAGGTTCTGCTTTGGAGCGAGTATGGTCAAGAAGGTTTTTAAACCCTCATTTACAGGCAAAACAGAAACTACCAACCTTCTGTTGTCTTATGTCTCATATTTTAAAATTTCCCAGAGACTCAAATTAATGAGCGAAGGCCACAGAAGTACCCGGTGGCACAGCCAGGATGGAATGCAGGACTCCCTCTCGAATCACACACTCCATTCAGGACCATCTGTTCAAATTAAGTGGATTTTCCCCTACTTTAGAAGGGACTTACTGTTTCTTGAAGTCTCATGCTTCTGTATCCCCTTCCCTTTCTGACGGTTCTACCTAATTGCCCTTAGTTTGAGTCTCTTCTTTTGCCCATTCCTCAAATATTGATCCCTGGGGTTCTTCCTCCTTAACCTCTGTGCTCATCCCTCTTCTTACCAAAATCTGCCTCTTTACCTTGAGTGTAGTTATCATTGACAAATCATCTCCAAATTTCTGTCTGTGGCTTGAACTGTCCCTGGAGCTCCAGACCCAAATACAGCAATCCCCTTCTGAATGTTTAGGAAGCGCCTAAACGGATGGTGTCCAATACCAAGTACTTCCTCTTAATCCATCCTCCTCCCCTGCCCCGTCTCTCGCAGTCATTCCGTCTGATACTGATGACCTACCAGTGCACAGGTCCAAAGTCCTGTTGGTATTTATCCCCTCAAATAGCTCCTAAGTTTGTCCCCTACTTTTCACTGCATTTGTTACAGTGTAAGACCTCATCATCAGTCAAATACAGGTGTTGCAGCAGACTTCCTGTCCCATTTGTGATCTATCTTCCACTCAGGCTCCAGAATGATATTTCTAAATATAAACTGATCACATTCATTCCCTGCTTTAAACCATGTATCGATTCTCTATCCTGACTGGGAGAGAGAAAAAACAAAACAAAAACAAAAACACCATGTTCTGTATCATGGCCCAGAAGCGTCTCCACAATCTCGCTCTCTCAGAACACTCCAGCCTCAGCCTCTGCTCCCACTTCATATTCTACTCTAGAAATCCCAAACTCCTTGTGGTTCTCCAAACACGTCAAGCCATTTTATGTTTTATGCTTTTGCCTATTCTGGGTCCTCTTATACAAATACATCCTCCATCGACCTCTTCGGGTCATCTTGGAGTGTTCCTCAACAGCTTTTCAAACAGACCTCACAAGTCATCTCTTCCACCCACACGTCCTCCTCTGGGAGCATCTCTTTCGTTCCTGATGTACTATTGTTGCTTATGCATCCTTGTTCCTTGTACACTCATTTCTTCATTTCCCACAATGTATGGTAATTATTTGTAAAATGTCTATCTAGTCCTATAGACAATGAGTCCTTTCACATACACACCTTCTAGATGTTTTATCTATTTAGGTGGTGCTCACACTCATTCAGCAATTCCACATATGCTCAGATTTTATAATGCTTGTTCAGTTGTTTTCACAAAGATCTGATTCACTGACATCCTATGCACATCATTCAATGTTATATATACTTGTGGAGAGGTCATAGTATTTATTCGGTTGATGTTAAGTGTCCCTTAAATGTTACATGTGTTCACTTAGAGATCACATATGTGTTCATGTATATGTGAATCAGGGCACTTAACTGTTACACATAATTGTTACTCGTACTTAAAACAGCGGTTCTCAAAATGTGGCTCCCAGGGTAGTAATATCAATATTACCAGAAGACCATATTCTTGAGCTTGACCCCAGATCTTCAGAAACTCTGGGGTAAGTTCCCAACAATCTGTGTTTTAACAAATCCTGTAGGTGATTATGATACATGGTCAAGTTTGAGATCGACTGACTTAAATGTTACACATACTCATTCAGATGTTTTACCTGTTGGCTCAGATCATCACATCCTTCCTAATGCAGGTGATACACATGTTCACTAAAATGTGACACATATTCACTTCTTTGAAACAGTGCATTCACTTAGATAGTAAACAGTTCAACATTACACACTGATATTTAGATGTGCTTGTGCTTATTCAAGAGTCGTACCTGAGACATCACAAACCCTCATCAGACAATACACAAACATGCTGAGATGACACACATTCACTGTGTTGTTGAAAATGTTTACTTAAATCTTATGTATGTTAACCATTCGTTTGCTCTTCCATAGCCATGTGTTTTAGACATGACATACACTTTTTCAGAAAATGCTCATGTTCACTTGGATCTTCACATGTTTGTATGTGTCTCAGAGTACACAGAGGTGTTTCACGAACCCACTCGGATGTTACGTGTGCTTATCCAGATCACACATCCTGAATTAGATGTCCATGGGATTATTCAGCTGTATGCTAACTCATTCAGATATGGCCTTCCATACCCTATATGC